>BSBM01000146.1:1455000-1622500 GCA_027924585.1 Larix kaempferi
GTGGGGCCGACTTGTCTAACTTAGCCTAATAACCCATGGTTACATTAATCCGGGCCAACCCCTTACTAGGTGGTCTAATAACCCATCAGCAAGTTACAACACTTGCGACACTTATCAATACAAATGACGACACTTCCGTATAGAGGAATAATACATCTCTATAGGAGTACAATAAAATACATAGATGAAATACATTCCGAAGTTACATATATATCAACAGATGATGATGATGATGATGATGATGAAGATGATGATGATGATGAAGATGAGGACAGTGATGATGATGAGGATGATGATGATGATGATGATGATGATGATGGAGATAAAGATGATGATGATGGATATAAAGATGGTGATTATGGAGATAAAGATTATGATGATGAAGACCATGAAGATGATGGTGATGACGATGACAACGATGATGATGAAGATGATGAAGATGATGATGATGAAGATGATGATGATGAAGATCACGATGATGATGATGACGATGGTGGTGATGACGATGAAAATGATGATGATGATGATGATGATGATGATGAAGATGATGATGATGATGATGATGATGATGATGATGAGGATGATGAGGATGACGATAACCACATGATGGGCCTTGGTTGAGAAAATCTTCTTAGTCTTTGATGGCTAGAATACTTCTTCCCTTGAAAACCATTTCCAAGGGCTTAAGACATGTAGATACTAAGTTCAAAACGATATAATGGCACTTCCATCCTCAATCACAGGACAATGATACCTCAAGAGGCCATGTGTAGTTGGTGGAGGTAACCTTCTTAGCCCTAGATGGATATAAGATTCCTTTAAGGATTGAGTCTTAGGTATCCTCCCTTGACCATGTCCAATTCCCTAAGTCCCCAATACTTGGATACATCTAGCACAATGGATACCCTTGTAAAGTCTTGTTTGGTGCTTTTAGACATTGTTCGTGGTCTTGGATGTCTAAATGGTTTCTTTATGGCCAAAAGCATGATATTCTTCCATAAAACATCATTACAAAATCCTTGATTAGACATGGTGCATATATATTCCTCAAAACCACTTCATGGTATCGACATCCTTAATCCTAGGCCAATGATACCATTAAAAGGTCATGTGTGGTTACTAGAGGAAATCATCATAGCTCGTTCTGGATAGAATATTTTTTTAGGGCCTAAGGTTCAGGTCTCTCTATCTCTGACTATCTCTCTAAACTACATATGGGTTATAGGTTTTAAGGGTTGGGTGTTTCATGATAGAGTTTAGGGTTGATGAGAATTAGAGGTTATAAGGGTTAGGGGTTAATTTTTTTACTAGACACTTTAGATGTTAGGATTATGTGGTTAGGGTTATAGGGGTTAAGGGATATATCTCATTATGTGTTAGTATTTAGGATCTTTAGGGGCTATACTAGTTTAGGATTATAGTGGGCCAATATTTATGATGGTTAGTTGTACTAGGGACTAGGGATCGCAGTGGCTACAGCGTAATGGTCAAGGGTTTGGGGATTGAGATATGGCGGTCATGGATTTATGGTTACAAGGGTGAATATTTATATGTACATGAGGATAATGTGAGTTAGTTATTTTGTGTAATAATAAATCTCCTAACCCTTGTGGCGAAGGAGAGAAGAGAGGGGTGAGAGAGGGAGGAGGGATTGGGTAGAGTGGAATAGAGGGTGGGCATTGGGTGGATAGGAAGGGAAAAGCGGTAGGGTTATAGAGAGGGAGGGGGTTAGGGAGAGATAGATAAAAAAATTAAGGTGTAAAATAGAAATGCATGTAAGCATAGAAGCGTGCACGCGTTTCTGAAATCGAATTTTTTTTGGCGCCTAGAAGCGCGCATGTGTGTTTGAATTCAAATTATTTTTGGTGCCCTTGCAAGCTTGGAATTATCTTCGGATTGCACCTTGAGGCTCGGTCTGATTAATATTTGATTTATGGCAGAACACATCAAATGATGTAACTTCATGTTTTTCACAACTAGTTCCACATATGCTCCACGACTGCACTGCAGATGAAACTGCACACACTTGTCGAGCTCTGTGTGCAGATTCTAAATATATAATTTTTGAATAGATCTGTTGTTGTTTTCTATTTTTAATTCATTTTTAACTACACTCATCTCAAATTTGTAAAAAAAATAGGTCGTTTATTTGGCCTATAACTTTTGATTGGCTTACTTATTTCAAAAACAGAAAAGAACCCGCACAAGAGCACAAAAATACCTACAACCTAAAAAAAAAGGTATTTTGATTATTTTTAGACCATGATATGGTGGCTCAACACTTGAACATGTCGTTTTAGGGCTTCACTGACTTCGGTAATTTAAAATAAATATAATATTGACTTTTAAAATTTTGGAAAAGTAGCCCCGCACAAGATTTGTCTGTTTCCAACGCCTCTACATATTTTTTTCTTATAAATTGAAAATTTACATAGCAAACAGGTGGCTCAACAAAAACATGTGCATTATGTTTGAGAAAAAAAATAACATACCAATCTTCAAATAATGAAATTTTTGGGTGGTTATACCATGTTTCCATAAATAAAAGTTATATATTCCAGAAGGTCATCCGTTTTTCCACGTTTCATCTTTTTACACCTAATCAAAAAAAAAATTGTAGGTACCTCTAATAATTCATTTTAATGATAATATTTATGTTTTTATAGAATGTCATTGCAACTAACGTGTCATAATTAAGTATCATTACCTTGCACCAACCCATATACTTTGGTTGATTTCTTAATATAGGTTTTATTAAGACTGTGTTGTGGATTTTTAGGCGCAAATAACCTCTTTATTACGGGTGTTGCGGATCACAGAGGCGGTACCCTCATAGGAACCTGAGGTACACTTTTCGTCAAGATATCAAGTAGGGAAACGACAACACTTCATTTGGATTCATACAGGAACAAGGGAGGGAGAAAACTCTGGTCGCAAATGAGCAAGGTTTGTGCAGCTAGATGAAGGCTCGGTTTGTCATGGAAGCCAAGGTCATGATTTATGTCAAGTTGTTTCTCTCTGGTTTTCATTTTCTTCATCTTCTCATCATGAGGCTTCCTCAATTTAATTCTCACCGTGTTTGGTGTGGATGTCAAGGTGGAGGCCATATCTATGTACAGTCTACCCTCGTGTACTTACTTGATTCTTATTCTACTCTTTTTTCCACACTTTCAATTATTTGATCAAGTCATGACTATAGCTTAAATTGTGATAGTTTGTGCAGTATGGGGAGTCTATCCATTGGTATATCCCATGGCTACAAGGCTTGAAGGTGTGCGACTCTGTGTAGGGATCCAACTGCGCTGAGAACACCTTGGCATGAGCAGAAAGAGGGAGAACCTCCTTCCCTACTACCCCACACCAAACCCAACACCACTACTCCATCATACCCACGGTCAATGAGATAGCTTGTATTTCCACCAATCATTCAATTGGCGAGTCCCTTACGGATTTCCTGATATTTTATTTCTAGCCCTCAATTTCATTTTGCTTACATGTTGATAGATTTTGCATTATTAATTATGTTGGCATAGATCGATAGGTTTATTAGTTAATTATTTACACAAAAGTGTAATCTACAATGAATTTCCAGTACATATGGTGCACGGACAACGTAGAAGCCAAACAACTCATGAGATTTCAGAGGCTTTTTGTTCATGATATCTAGGCTAAATTATTGGGAGATTCTTACTTGGGGCGCGTGGGGTCTTCACCTCCTTACAACATCAACATTGTGACAATATACTAATTTGGTACCTTCCAAATCCATCTTCAACATTTGGTATAGTGAAATTAGATTTATAAGTTTCGATGACAATTTTCTTGATGAAAATAACATCTCCAAAAACATTTATAATCCAAAAGATGCATGTTTCTTTTATTTATGATCTGGGTGATCTAGAAGAGCCAGAATGATCTTATTTTTTAGAATATTTATCCATCTATATTTTGTACTTGCAAAAAGATTATTCTCGCTATGTCTGATTACCCTGGTACTATGGATAATATTAGAAGCAAAATTGTTATGAATCCTATTTTGAATAATGGTACTACATATGGTTCTTTGACGTTGTTGCTGAACAAGGAAAATGTGGTGTTGGTATGGTTTTATTCATTAAATGAAATCATGAGATTCTCCTCAAGATGGGTGTTGGGAAAGGGAGCAACGCGAAGGAAGAACTCATCGCTTTAAGGCGCCTTCTCTGGTTTTCTTTGAAGAGGGGCATTTTTTTCCATGGAAATAGTTGGTGATTCTCATGTTATCATCAATTGGATGAATGCAAAATTTGATATCAATGCCATATTATTGACTCCATGGCTAAGAAATGTGGATTCACTAATCAGATCCTTTCATCATTTATCTTTTCATCATATTCATAGGGAGGCAAATGATGAAGTTGACAGGTTATCTAAAGAGGCTATTGGCTCTATGGATGGATTTATTTATTTCAAAGAATTCATGGATGACGCATTGGTGGACTTTGGGTTTCTTTGGTATTTTTAATACTCTACACTTGCCCATTTAAACTCTTGGTAGAACTCCAACGGATCAGTCTTTTATTATCTTTTTGGAAGGTTTGGACATTATAGTATTTTAGTTTTACTTACAGTCTAGTGTTATTAACTTGTAATCATGCTTTTAGTCTTTTTTGTCTATGGTCTGCGTGGACAGAAGACTGAACTAGATGATAATATGTACTTTCTTTGTAACTTTGATTTTCATATGAAAATAACAAGTTACGACTCTTCTCTCCTAAAAAAAATGGGTTACATTTTGAATTGCTTTCGACACTTGCTTGTGAAACTTTTATTTTATGGTTATAAGTCGTCATCAATATAATATAATTAAGCCAATAGGTGTTTATTATATCGATAGGTGTTTATATTTTAGAATTTGGGGTGGACTAGCACCTATGGTTTTCCTAGATTGAACGAGGATGAGACAAGTGTACTCTCCATATTTATTCTATGGAAGTCATTCCAAATTTGAAAAAAATAATTAAAAAAAAAAATCAAATATAATTGGTAGATGATGCATGTACAACCCATTTAACTAAAAGAACAAATAAATTATTTGTAGCAATTAACTTGTGGCCTATTGGTGTTCACAAACCACAAGTTAAGTGTTTGTGTTAGTATCTTAGAATTTGGGGGTGGGCTGTTATCTATGTTTTTCCTAGATTGCAGAAAGAAGGGACAAGTGTATTGTCCAAATTGATTCTATGGACGTCATTCAAAATTCGATATATATATATAGTTGATGCATGATCAATGGATAAATCGGATAAATAATGGCATATAAGATAAAGAAGTTGAGTGATAACATGTAGCTAGGCATGGATAACTGGTAGGTGAACAATTTTATATATATACATAACTGTAGTTGATGCATGATCCATGGATAAATCAGATAAATCATGGCATATAACTGAAAGAAGTTGAGTAATAACATGTAGCTAGGCATGGATAACTGGTAGGTGAACAATTATAATATATCTATCTATCTATCTATCTCTATATCTATCTATCTATATAATTGAACTCCACTACTTCATGGAAGATAACTATAAGAAGTTGGGCCATAACATGTAGCTAGGCATGGATAACTCATAGATGAACAATTATATATATATATATATATAAACTGGTAGCTAACCAGATTAACTCTAGAAGAATGTATAATAGATATCAATTAGGTTTTTATTAGGTATAGAGTCTATTTAAAGGAGGTTAAGAACATAGGGAGTGCAATTCAAAAGGATAGGAGGAAATTGAGAGGTGATAGGAGCAAAAGGGAATTGATAGGACAATATGAATCCCATAAATTTTGGTTTATTTCTAATTTATAGTGTATCTTTAGAACAATTTGTAATGTAGTTTTTTATAAAGTATAGTTATCTTATCGAATTAATAATTACAACCCTATTGAAATCCATTTGAAGTAGTATGTGGAGTCAAAACAGCTCGAGATGCATAACATCTCAAGTAATTCCTTTCCTCTCTTCCCTTATGTGGGAGTACATCCTCCTATTACACTTGTGTTTACATTGATACTATGCAATATATCTTAATTAAGTTTTAATTTCAGTTTTTCCTCAATTTGATTTTATACGAATTTAATTCTATACAATGCATATATTATTTCTTTTCACTTTTTCAATGTCTTGATCAGTGATTCAATACTCGTATTGTATAGATGTTGTGCACTTCTACATCGGGGATTGGTACTTTTAATAGTCGGATTATAGCTATCAATAGATCTTATAATTCCAATCGACCAACCTCGATTAACCCTCGCTACATTAATCTCATTGATAGGACATGAACCTCCATAGGAAGACCTATAGTTCTTACATTGAGATGGGCCCAATGTAGGTATAGGGTAACTTGGAACTGATTCAAACAACCCATTCTTCATCTCAATAATATTATTACTTCCTAATTTATCTCCCTAAAATGTGAATTTCAATTTCATCAATAGGAAAGCCGAACCTTATTTAACCATCATGACTTCCATAATCATGGAAATCAATATTACCAATTGTGTTTCTATTCTCACAACCATATCGATGTAGGTTGTACAATTCTTTTCTTGACAATCCCAGAATAAGCAATTGATTCCACTAATATTAATATCAAAGAAGACTAATGATAATATGGATACATCTTAATCATTACATGCATATATATATATATAGATATATAGATATATATATTAGGAAGAGGAGGGGAGATGGAAACAAAAGAATGTTGGAAATATTAATTACGAGGCAATGTGCATCAAATATATGCTAGCTCAGTTAGTCTGCATATTAGTCCAGCATGTCAGACAGTTAGTCTATGACTGTACATTTTGCGTATGGGTCTTATTAATTAGGTGCGAAGTATTTTCCAAGTCAAGTTATTAGGTGAATTCCAGTCAAAAATTAAATCTTGCCTTTAATATTACTTTGTAGCTTCCAAGATAAGCCAGTATTAATTCTATACATATTTAGGTGAATTTCAAGAGTAATGTTTTAGTGTTTAGTTGTTGAAGACGAGAGAGCACAAGGTCATTGTGTTAAAAAAAGGTTGCAGAAATTGTTGAGAGCCCAAGATCTATGTATAAGTGAAGAATCCGTAAAACATAGAATGTGTGTTGTTATTCTTTGTGTATTTCAGTAATATATATTTACTTTGTGAGTTCAAGGAAAGAATATCTCATGTCGTGCATTTCTTAATAGTCACTCATGTGAATGCCATTGAAAATTTACTTTTATGAAAAGAAAATACATCCCAATTTACTTTATGTGAATTTTAATTGTTTTAATGCATGGAAAAGTCTTAATTGAGAGATTTAATTTTTACAGTGCCGAAAATTCATAGTTGAGAAATATATGATATCGTGTAGTAATATAAAGAATATGTATTTATGTTTTGCAACACGACTATCAAGTATCTCGTCGCGATGTACAATGCTCTTATGTCACTGTAAATATTTACTCCTTTTAATAATTTGTGGGTCGCGTCGAAGCTCTCACCGCACGATTTTCAGGATCTAGTATTAGAGAAGGATTTAAAGAATGTTTAGGAAGAGCATAAGATCTGTTTTAAAAGAAGGAGGTAACTTTGGGAATTAAAAAAAGTGTCTTCCACTTCTAGTGCATCATTCTAAAGTATGCAAACTCTTATTTTTACATGCCAAAATTATCAATATTTATCTTTGACCATGAAGGATTTGTTTGTGGGTGATTCCACGAAGGTGGTTGACCATTTTTGGCATGCAGGAGCAAAAAAAATTGTTTTCCGCACCCTCGATAGAGGTATTTTCAAGCCCTCAATCGACATTTGAAATGCTCGATCAAGGGTTTGAAAATACCTCGATCGAGGGCTTGAACATACCTCGATCAAGGGTTTTTAAATAGCTCGATTGAGGGCTAGGTTAGACCCTTGATCGAGAAAATGCTCGATCAAGGGCTTGGTTAAACCCTCGATCGAGGGTTTGAGACAGAAAAAAAGAAAAAAAAAGGGCCCGGCCTGTCGTCCAATCCTGTTCGAAAATGATAGCACACAGTGGTGATAACGACGACAAGAAACCCCTCGACCGAGCATCCGCAGCCAGCACAACATGCCACGCCACCCCCCACTCCCCACGTCCACCTCGCCATGGCTTTGAATCCACAAGGTAAGTGGAATTCAACCCTGTAATTTTTTTTTTTTTAAATTAAATTTGATTTGTTGTTTGTTTTAAAAAAAAACCCTAAATTTTATTTCTTTTGTTTTGTTATTTGTTTTAAAAAAAGCCCTAAATTTTATTTATTTTGTATATAAAATTGTGTGTTTAAAACGTAAATTTTATTTAGTTTTTATCAATTTGTGAATGTTACCATTGAAAACGAAAAAATAACATTGAAACCAAAAACCATTGAAACTAAAACCACCATCGAAACCAAAAACTATTGAAACTAAAAACCACCATTGAAACCAAATACTATTTGAAAAAAAAAACAAAACAAAAAGCATTCCAAAACATTTTTTTTGTTTTAAATTTATGTTGTATTTATTTTTTTAAATTATTAATATTTTTGTTTATGCCAACTGGTACCATTTCACTGCATAAATGCTGCCGGTTTTATTTTAAAATGTGTTTTGACAAGCATAAATGCTGCCCATTTTTTTCCAATCCTCTGAGAATGCCAAGAGGATTGGAAAAAAAAATCATATTAGATTGTCGGTTTAACAAAAACCATTAACATTAAAAAAAACTCAACAACACCATAGTGACATGTAGAAAACTCATTTGGTCTCCACCTATAACCTTAGATTCAATGTTGCTTTGGAAAACGACCTACAATTTCTCTAATGGAAAATCCATAATTAAGTAAGTAGCATCATTATTATTAATTTATTTAATGAGATGAAGTGTCATTTTTATTTTTTATCACATAATTATCATGTATATTTTTATAGTTATACATAATATCATATAAATGTTTATATATAATAAATATATATATATATATATATATATATATTAATTATTTAATAATATATATTATATAACATTTTTAAAATAAATATTTAAAATTAGAATTAAATTTAAATATATTTATTAAATTTAATATTTATTAATATAATTATATGTTAATATAAACTAATAATTTTATATTTGTTTTACCCATTTTACTTTGAATGTCAACCCAACTATTCGTTGTTGGAAAATAAAACACCAAGTCACAAAGTTTATGGAGCTCCTTACATATGTCCTACGGATCTACTATGTCCCTTAATTTTTTTAATTTTTTAATAATATATATTATATAACATTTTAAAAAGAAATATTTAAATATTACAATTAAATTTAAATATGTTTATTAAATTCAATATTTATTAATATAATTATATGTTAATATAAATTATAAATATATTGAAGTTAAAAAAAATCATTTTCTTAAAATTAAAGCTTAGGTCTAATACCTCAATAATCATCACATTAAAAGCTATACAAACACATTTATGTGCATACAACATGTCCATATCAATATGATAAAAGCAAGCGCAACAACATCTTATATTATTAAGATTTGGACATACTCCCTTGGCCATGGTCTAAATGTCATAATATAATATGTAACCTAGTTGGTGAAGGAGAGGATAAGCTAAATTGATTTTGTTTCCCTACACCTACTATAATGAGAATTAGAGCAAAATGCATAGAAAAACTCTAACTAGGCAAACCAGAGAAGTAGCAAGGTTGGTTAAAGTCGACCACCATGCAAATTCACCAATTTATCCATCGATGGTCCAGTGAAGTCATACTATCAGTTTGAACCTTCTAGAATTCCACTTCCCACTTCATGATGGCCACACTAACCACTGTAATAAACTCCATATACACAAACCAAGAGATGATGATGAAAATGTAGTGGAGAGGAAAGAAAATGGGCAAGAGAGGGTAACCAAAATACCATAGAGAGAAAAGATGCATGGGGATTATTCTCAATACCCAGTACATTACATAAAAACTTAATATTAGTCGACAATGTTGATCATATATTTTTATGGTCTTTGTGGAGACCAAATTCAAGTCTTGGGTGATTTTGATGGAAGACTAACCCCATGTCATGGTCTCTTAGCTAAAGGAAATTGTTTGTGATTAGTGGTTTTCCCATCGAGGGTAGTAAATAAACATTGTTCAAAAGAAAAATCTACTTTGTTTACTAGTGGTAAATAAACATTAAAAGAAAAATCTACTTTGTTTTCTAGTGATAAATAAACATTGAAAATACCCATGCCACCTCTTGACCCTCAACTAGTAGATCTGTCCCTTCAAGATATTGAGAATATATCGTTCGAAAAATAGTTTAGTTTCCCCCCCACATCCCAACCTCTAGTCCTAGTCCTGGTGTGACATTGAGGAATTTATCTAATAAATCCAACTATTCTCAATGAATATATGTATCCAACATGCTCACATGATTTGAATGTGACTGCCACATTCTATCCCTAAAGATGTTGCACTAGCTGCCACTTGAAACCAAAAACCATCCTAATTCTCAAGGGCGTGTGTTGTCACAGATTTGTTTCAAGGGAACAATTAATCATGTGACCCTTATCTAAACAAGAAGAATCTATCATTGCTAAATAACAACTTTTCTATGTAGCCTTAATAACATTGTACTTTACCTCCATTCACACAACTCCTCAAAGCCTAGACACAAAGTAATTCTCTACCATGTTGATTAGCCACACAAGACAAGCCATCTTTTAATTAGCGAATGGTTTGCTTATTACTTCCTCCTCGAGATAGATGACCTCTTGGAACCTTGTGGGAGATTTGATGTGGGTTTTCTTGATGCCACTACTGTCATTTTAGCTAGAAGCCACTAAAGACCACAAAATTGGGGCATAAACAATACTATGTATTTCCCAACAATTCCCTCAACAGACCTTTAACGTTGGTAACTTGCATGCAAATGAAACAACACATGTCTATACATTTTCTAAATAGATCTACATGCTTGTCAATTCCACGTGAAATGACTAATCACACTCTTCTTTAACGAGCCACACATATCCCATGCTCCATTTGAACATTCTTATTGGATTTACAAAACCTCTTCAAATATGCGATTAATTTAGGATGTGGTAGGTAGAGTCAACTTATATCCCTAGGTGCAGATACATCAAACAACCCACACTATCTCTTGGTTTGGTTTGGATTCTCATGTGGTATGTGTCTCAAGCCAACACACAAACAACCCTTCCATTCGTTGATTCGTTCTCATGTATGTCAATAGATATAGAGCATCATGGCTCTCTATAATCATTCCTATGCTATAAAATTCCTATCCTATCAAATTCGACTCGTCATTCAAAATATTGGACATATCATAAAGTATAATCATTCACTCACTCATGTCATTTACTCACTACTTAGATTTGCTTTGCTTAGCTTTAACTAGCCATTAACAAACTTCTTTTGTTGTTCTGGTTCAATTTAAAAGGTAGATTATCGAGACTCAAACATGTAGCGAGCCCCAGTTCACTTAGGCTTGATTCCATTTCCCCTCCATCCCATACCTGTATGTTTTCGGAACAAGTGTTGAACAACTAAATTTGATGCCTAGGCCCCTATGATGCTAGCATTGCTAATAAAAATGATATCGAAATTGAAATTGGAAATTGAAACTGGAATTGAAATGTAAATTTGAAATTGAAAATGAAAATGATATTGACATTGGAAATAGATATAGAAATTGAATTTGAATTTTTAAATGAAATTCGAATTGAAAATAAAAAATTGAAATTGAAATGAGAAATGAAAATTGAGAATTGGAAATGTAAGTAGAATTCAAATCGAAATTTAAACCTGGAATTTGAAATTGAAATTTGAATTTCAATTGTGAAATTTGAAATAGAGTTTGAAATTTCAATTGAATTTGAAATTTGGATTTGGATTTGAAATGTGAAATTTGAAATAGAATTTGAAATTTGAATTTGAATTTTAAATGTGAAATTTGAAAGAGAATTAGAATTAGAAATTGAAATGTGGTCCAGAGAGTTCTGAAGAGAGGACTTCATTGCTTTGTGCTCTGTGACACACGAGAGGATCCGACGTCACCCAAGAGGGCGGCCAGCGATAGCGCTCCTGTTTGCCGAGTAATGCGACCACGCCGGGGTCAGCTACCGCTAGTGGCAGCAGTAGGAGATCTAGTTTGTCAGTTCATATTGATGACATACATGTTGATCCCCAGGTGGGGGATGGGTGGAAAGAATTGAGTGCATCAGGTGCATCAGGTGCATCAGGTGCATATTTTTTGTTAGATACATTTTCAGTAAATTTTTAGTATATAATGCATTGAATTTCAATTGCAAGTTATAATATATCTTTTTAGTAACATTTGTGTTTTGGTTTGGATCGCAGGTGCCCCATCAGGAAGTTCGTATGACGATGAGGTCACACGGATCACTCTTGATGATATTACTTCCCAACAACAGTGGGTGAACTTGTGTGTGCACATTGAGGGAGGATTCTCTCACACGGTGATCTGTATCCATGATGTTATCAGTAGTGGATGAGATGTTGCTCTACAAGAGGGTGAGACCTCTTAGTGACATTTGGCATCATTCATTCCAGAGGAGGAGACAGGATTTCATTGGGATGACACAAATGGGACGATGTCAAAGTCACCATAAGAGGGCATGACATTCCTCCTAACCGCCCTTCCGTTCAACCACTTAGACTCAGGGAGTTTAAGTTGGAGGCTGTTGCACCACATCTATATGATAGATTCATTGGAGCATGGGGCATGTTCCCCCACCATGACCAAGTCCCATTGTACTTTGGAAAACATGTTTATGCAGAGTATGTTTTGGATATGCACCCAGATTACACAAGCACAGTGTCTGAGTTTTGTGGGGATGGTAGGGGACGCTCCTACCAACATGCTGGAGCTCAGAGAAACCCTACCTTCATGCCACCCCCTTTGAGGTTGGTACCGTTTCCAGACAGGATAGTTATCAGGTCAAGGGATGTGGAAAAATCATCCCAACTTGCTGCAGAGGCTAGACATGACCTTGCAGAGTCGTTGTTCACTGCCATGGGAAGTCCTATTGTTGCTGTGCATGGAGAGGCATCTAGACCACCCCTTGAACCTGCAGAGCCAGAGATAGAGTATGTCCGTAGTGACATGGTAAAGATTTTCGATGGCGAGGCCCTACTGGGGTATGCTAAGTCATCCCGAGATGCATACTCTGAGTTGTATCATAGATGCGTCGCTATAGGTCATGTATACTTTGGTACAATTATGTATATATGTTCTTCATGTTACAGCATATTATATGTCATAAATTGAATGGTTAATAATACTTAAGGGAGTTGTATTCTATTGCTCCATGCAGGGAATCACATTCATGGATCAGCTCTTTGCTAGTGAGCCATCGGTTGGTCCATCTGCTCGTCCCAACCCGCGGGTGATAGTAGTCAAGGTAAGCTCTAATTTAATTTGAGTTTATTATTTCCCATTTTAAATAATTTATGTTTTATTTCTTAATTTTCTTAATTTTATGTTTTAGATCTTAACTTCAAATTAGTTCCAAATTGTACAGGGAAAAGGAAAGGGTATTGATCCTGATGATAGAGATGAGGACAGCGAAGGTCCTGACTAGCCGGGTTTAGACACAGAGGTGAGTTTTAATTTATGTTCCAAATCATGTTATTTAGTCACATTTAGTAATTTATTTGTATACTTTATGTTTCAATTTTTGAATTATAACTTAAAATATGTTTTAGTTTTGATTTTTAATAAATCTAACTTATTACATCTAATGGCATATTACACAAGCATCGCTATGGGTGGTTGTCGATGCTGCAATGGCTTTCACATATGATTGGGATGCAGCTCGAGCACGTGGTCCTGATGAAGGGCCATCTACCCAGATTCCTACCAAGATGTCGGATATCACCATTGAATCAAAGGATATCGAGGCACTTTTTCATGGTTTACCATCTCATGGGCAGCATCAAGGGCCTCGTGGGGGTAGTGGCCAATGAGTTGATCATCTATACATTTCCATGTTTTGGATATTTTCATATTTCGGATGATCTATGTATATGTTTTCATGTTTTAGATATGGATTTATATCATTTATACATGGACTTTTATCATATATGTACTTTGGATATGGACTTTTGGATATTTTGTTACATATTTTGTATATTTTATCATATTGATGTCTTCATGTGTATTTTGTATCTGATTTGAAATCAATCTAGTTTTTTATATTACATATGGGTATAGTTATTACAATTACAAATTTATGTTTTGTCATTTCAGATGCAAATTTATTGTGCAGTGATTGCAATATAAAAGTTCAATCTTGATCTGTAGTTTCAATTTAGTTCAATTTAAAATGCAAATTTTGACTACATTACAGAACATCTTTCAAAATTTAGAATTGAGTACATACATTACAATTTAAAATTGAAATTACAATTCCAATTCGATTACAATATAAAATTTGAAATTTAACGTGTAATTTCAATTCCAATTCAATTACAATTTAAAAGCTCATTTTCAACTACATTACAATTGCATAAATAAAATTAAAATTTAAAATTAGAATACATTTGAAATTAAAAAATGAAATTACAATTACATTATGTTGTATACACATTACAATTCAATTACAATTAACACATTCCAATTCAATTACAATTTAAAATTAAAATTTCTAATTTAATGTGTAATTTCAATTGAAAATTCAATGTGTTGTTCGAATTTAAAAGTTCAATTTCAATTACATGATAATTGCATTTGAAATAAATTTTTTAAATTAGAATACTTTGTACAATCTAAAATTTAAATTTTACAATTTTACATTGTATAGATATATTTTAAATTCTCAATTACATCACAATTGTATTTGAAATCAAAATTTAAAATTAGAATACATTTGAAATTGAAAATTGAAATTATAATTGCATTATGTTGTCTACACATTACAATTCAATTACAATTTCCACATTCCAATTCAATTACATGCAAAATTTAATGTGTAATTTCAATTGAAAATTCAATGTGTTGTTGTATACAAGAATGTGTTTGTCCATTGAGAGTGTGAAATATCCCTTGAGACAAAATTCTCTAATTACAACCAACCAATGATTGATTGATGCCATTTTGGTATTGTTTGTGATAGATTTCTATTAAATTCAAAAATATTTGGTGTAATAACAAGTTCTATTATATGTAGGTGATTGTTATGTTCTTTTCTTTTAAGTGTGTGCTCTAATCTAGATGAAAAGAAAAAAAAACAACAAATCTTATTTAAAACATATGATACTTACTATTATGTTTCTTCCTTTTATTTAGCAATCATTTGAAGGGTGGTGTTTGTGCTAATAACAATGGAGTATTATGCATCACCTCATTTTTTAATCCACACAATCATTTAAGGTTTTAAGAAAGGAAAAAATTGTTATGTCAATGTCTTGCCAACTTTCATTATTACTTTTCCATGTCTATAAAAAAAAAATGCATGTACAAGTTGTGTTTTGGTTTGATATTTGACGTTTTCTAACACAAGCAAGGCCATATAATACTAACTAATTTCCCTCAAAGAGATTCCATGCCTATGCCTGCAAAACTGCATGTTAAAGATGGTTTTTTATGCATGCAATCCAAAAATTGAGAAGGTTTGATGGTTAGAAATTATAGTGAATGTTTGTGAGTTGTCCCAACAATGGGTATTGTTTGCATGAAAATATATTCAAGGATTATGTGTAAGTTGCCTTTAGTTGAATTGTACCCTCTATCTCCTATGTTAAATTCCATGTAGCACCAAGTGCCAATAATTTTATTAAATGGAATGTGGAGATGCAAAAAAATTTGGTCCTAACTTTGATATGTTCAATAACAAAACTAATTGATTATTGTTGAATGAAACATTTTTTCAATACATTGGTATTTGATAATATTTTTATATAATTGATAATGGAATACAATGTAATTGATGATGAAATACAATGAGTGGATTCTAATGTATATAATTTTGCATTTGAAATCAAAATTTAAAATTAGAATACATTGTACAATTTAAAATTTACAATTTTACATTGTATAGATGTATTTTAAATTCTCAATTACATTACAATTGTATTTGAAATCAAAATTTAAACTTAGAATGTACATTACAATTTAAAATTGAAATTTTACAATTACATTATATTGTCTAACATTACAATTCAATTGCGTGAACAAGTGTATTCACATTGGAGCACCATGACCCAATTTTCACAAAAGCCTCCCATCTAGCTTTTTTGTTCTTGGCATTAAAGCATCTACAAAAATACATTTATAAAACAACCTCCACAAAAATCTCCAAAAAAATATTACACAAGACAACATGAAAACTATGTCAATGATGCAAGTGGCATACATGTAACTCATTCATCTGGCCAATGGGTTATAGGAATGCAAGTCTCCATAATACGATCATGGTCAGCTTCTGTCATCTTCCATCTCTTTGGATCGCCTCTTTTCACCTTGATTTCTGTTAGATGTATCTTAGCTGCTACCACCAAATGACTATATTCACACGATATATATTCAGGCATAAAATCTTTGTAAATAATATGTGCACCCTGTTTTTTTACTCTTTCAAAAAAGTGTCCCATTAGAACCATGTATCCAGTTTGGTATGTGAATTCTCCATCTTGGTAGGGTCGCACCAACCTATTTTTTATTTGTGTGCATTGCATCAAATAATATGCCACATTTTCTTCGTTGTGGGGGGGTGCAATGACAATGGATACATCACTTGCAAGATACATTACAAATATTATTCAAATGTCCTACGTGCATTTCTACAACATTTGTATATGTGTAATATATAATGAAATAATTAACTTAATGAACTCTCTTGTACCTTCCCTAACCATATCAAAAACTCAATCATGATCTAATGAGACCATTGCCTCTTTAGTGTGCATCTCTTGCCATGTTGGAATTGGAGGTGAGCCCTTTGGATTAAGAGAGACATATTTCCATGGTTTCACATATACATCATTTTCACAGTGATCAAGCCTGCATCCATTTGCATCAATGCGAAAATCCAAAAAACAAGCATACTTCTTCGTTTCAATGGAAAATATGTCACCCATGTCTTTACTTCGAATAGAATTGTAACATCCCGAAAATTCACAAAAATTAAAAAAAATTAAAATAACGTTAAAAGCTGTATTTACTAATGCGGAAATAAAATGAATACTAATCCCCTTAACTAATAACAATTATGATAACAACAATTCATAATTCTTAACAAAAAATATGACATTAGTTTTGCTTGTGTTAATTATAAATCTAAATGTTTCAATAAAGTTTGTGACTGTCATACGGTGTTCTGATTATCGTCTTATTATGAAATGAAATCGAAATATACATTAAGATGCTATGGATGTTCAGTTATATTTTAATAATACTTATGTCAATGTTCTGTCATTTATAAATTTTTACAAGTGCTAACTGTTATTCGTCTTTTGATGATGAAAGGGGTCCTAAGAGTACCCTAAGGCTTACTTAGCATTTTATGCTAAAGCATTTGGACTTTCCCTTCCACAGATATAGGTAAGGTGGCACATCAGTTCAAGTAATACAAACATAATATAAAGAGTACTTTCAGTTAGCCTTCAAGGTTTCTGCATGTAAATTTCTAAGGTACTAATACAACATTCCGTCTATAGTTTGTTTTGATAACTAAACAATGCAAACGTCTTCTTTATTTACCAATTGAATGGTGAAATTAGAATGCCGAAGCTTTGATGCAAGATAACATGCATTGCTAACGTTTGTCATAAGAGCAATGTGACTTATAAGCATAGGTTAAATGTGCGATAATGGTGTATTACTATACTGTATACACTATATGTATTTTACATGGTTATTCAAGTAGTATGAACCTTAAAGTGTAAATTATATGCAAACTTCTAGCATAAGAATCATATGCAAATCCTATAGTATTCTACTATACGCAATATATGTAATATATTTCACAATATGAAAACTATGTGTTAATTTAATGTTTTAACTATATTATTTGACCATGCGCTAGGTGTTATGCATGGGTCCTATGTACCAACAATAGGAAACTATAAGTGTAAATGTGAACCTTTAAACATACACTAGGTACCTGAATAATTCATACTAAAGTATTATTTATATTAACATATACATATAATGTGACAGGGTTACATTCTATCTTCGGGTAAGATAAGGATGTGGTCATTAATGTTGAAGTGGATGTGTACTGGCAGGCGATAGTGAACCAAACTTGGCATTTATTATTCTTATCTACCAGCTCAGTGGAAGTACTCAGTGGCTTCCATCGTGGTACTTAGCTCATGAAGGCGTCATGATGAATTAGCCATTTTTGTCGAGCTATATGTGTTTTGGGTTGAACATGATCTGATATGGTATCCAAGGTGGCGATGGTTATCAATGGAGTCATAAATAGGGTGGTTGCTTGGAATTATGTGGTATTGTGATACGTGATCTCCACCGTTGATATTACACTATTCTTGGGCTTTCGGACTTAAGCCTAAACCTCCACCAAAACCTCATAGTTATTGTTCTCCCTTTGGCATTCATTGTGTCAATAGTGGTTTTGAGAGAGGCCAACCTGCCTGCGAATACTTAGGGTTTGATAGTTTCTTTCTGAGGGTTCCTCCGGTGATTTGAACCCGTGACCTGAGAAAGATTACTGTCACAAGATGAAAATGTAAGAGCCGAGCTCATTCATTGACATTTCCTGTCTATTTTTTATATTCGGAAAAGCTCATAAATTATCATGTTGGTTGTCGAATGGTTTGGATTTTGTAAAGAGTTCTTGGGATTCACCTTCTCTAGTCTCAATATCATGATCAGGGTTAAAAAGAATTGAACCCATTGTTGTGAGTGTAAGATCTATGCTCCACAACTTGCATGCGATTCTGGGTTTTCAAGCCTATTACAGAAGTTGTTGGATTCAGACTTCATTTCCTTTTTAATACGAAGGTAATGTCTCTTCTGTAATTTTCTTTTCATTTATATGCAATAATATGCAATGTTGCATGATGTACTTATGTTTAACCCCATTTGTGATAATTACAGGTACTATCACTCCCATGGCTCTACGCTTCCATTTAGGTGGGAACTACTGCGTGTAGTGGTAAGTCTCGGTGGTTTCCCTTATGGATTCTCTTGGAAACCTGTTGGTTGTGTTTGAAATGGTTGGAGATTTCGGACTTTTGATGAAGTCGTTGATGTTGCAATGTTTTTATTTTTTAAGCAACATAGGGAGGATGGAGTCCTCGACCTACTCTCAAAATATGTTGTACGGTTTTTACTGTAAATGAAATATATTTCCTGTTTATCCGGGTCTTAACCCTCGACTTTTAGATACAAGTGCAGGGTTCAACCTATGGTTTTGATACTGTGTTTGAAACAATGCTCTGTGTAAAAAGGTGTTAATGTTCATCAGTTTTTGGTATTGGCCGAGAGAGAATTCTAAATATTTTTGCTACTGTAATTTTTGATAATGGACAAATATCTATGATCTATTTGAAAACTAATAATGTCTAAGTTGTTATTTTGAATATAAAGGGTTTGGTCAAAGAATTGTTTAGGGTGTTGAATACGTTTTCTTGTTTTAGTTAAAGGAAATTGTAACTCTGAGGAGTGAGTGTTTATAATTTGAAAGTTTGATATAAGTTGTTTCAGCATGTCTCCATCAGACCAGCTATGATCCTGTCATGATATTGCAAAAGATTTGTTTTCCCTTATTAAGCGTTTCGATCCTGTGTCTTTCGTAATGCAATGAATTGCTAAATAATAAAAGATAGAGAGTTGGGTTTCTGCATATGATGAAAGTGCTTTGAATTTATTAGCTCTAGTTGATAAATAAAATTAAATATGAGATATGGATACTGAGATGATATAGTGATATTCAGTGATATGAATAATAAGTATTTATTTATCGTTTATAAGTAACAACTCTGTATAAAAGAAATTTACAGCTGTTAAATTTCTAGAATTAATAATGCCTGAAATAATTGGATTTATAACACCTTATTGTTGGAAAGAATAACAATGTAATGCATAGTATTAATTTTTTTTTTTAAATAGATAGTGATAATTTGAAAACCTAGATCTATGCAGAGACAAAATGTTTTTCTTTTATTACTAAGTAAAGAAAGTGCTATATATTTGTTTATGATAT
This sequence comes from Larix kaempferi, assembly GCA_027924585.1. Classification (NCBI taxonomy): domain Eukaryota; kingdom Viridiplantae; phylum Streptophyta; class Pinopsida; order Pinales; family Pinaceae; genus Larix; species Larix kaempferi. The sequence continues at coordinate 1,475,239 of BSBM01000146.1, forward strand.
GTTGTTCTATTTTCTGAGTTTAGACATATACTTGAAATGACAAAATTAGAAGAAAACCCTACAGTATTAGTCTATCCAATCACTTGGCATTCTTCCCATCATTCATCTATATTAATTCTACTTCTCTGTACTAGAGTACTATACATAAAACAGTATGGGAAAAATACAGAAAGGATTTTAAATCAATCATCTCATTTACTTAATCATCATTATACAAAATCATACCTAGGTCAGAAATCGAAACAATTACTTCTGTATGCCATTAACTATAAAGATTAAATCTACAAATGCATAAAATCATTTAACTAAAAATAACAATGAGATAAAACAGTAGAACCTGATTGAATTTAGCAGAAACAAACAACCCAAGGAGCCTGTTCCACCCAACCTATTCCTAAAGACAACCAAATTACTTGCCTTAGGACCCCCGAGCCTGTTCACTGAACCACTAGGAAGAAGAATCTGTAGAAGCTTTAGGTCATCAACTTGCAGCAATAATTTGGATCATTCAGTCCTAGAGACTTAGCAGTCAAAGAGGCCTGCACTACCACCTTTGGTTTCCTTCTCAAAATAATAGCAGCAGACTCACAATGCACTTTTCACTTAGCCTCCTTATTCAAATCTCTCAGTGATCACCTGATACACTTGAGGAATTATTTCTGCAGAAAATAATCTCGGGCTCCCTGCCCAATTCGAATTGCCTTATCTAGTGTAACATCCGTCAAATTTGAACCCTATTATTATTATTATTATCAGTGTAAATATAAATGTATTTATGTAAATGGCCCTGGTGAGGAGCTCAAGGCCAAGGCCCCTACAGTGGTCCTTGAAAGTGTTGTCGTGATTTACTCCCTAGTTAGTAATAAGAGGGAACCACTTTATGATAAATGATCTAACATATATTAAATAAGTATTTATCTGTATATATATGGATATATATATATGTGTATGAAATATAAGCAAGAAAGAATTGTGAGGAAAAACAAACTAATGCATGCCTAGGTATGATGCAAATACATTTATTGTAGTATAGGTAATATCCTAAAAAAAATATTGAACCATTATGATTAAGTACTAGGAAGTTGTTGAAAACTTAATCTTAATTTACTCATACTATCGTCCTAGGTAGATGATAATAATTACTAGTTACACAATTACTATACTAGAATCTATTACCTTTTGGTATAAAATAAAATAAAACTATTAACCTAAGTTAAGACTAAGTGATAGTTTCTTATTATAAAAAATTATTTTGTTTCAGGTCAAAGCAACCAAGTTATACACTTAGTATCCTGAGAAGGGAAAAGGACATGACTAAAACTATAATAAGGATAAAATTATAAGATATAGGATATAAAGACATATATGTTTTAAATTAAAGTACCCCTACATGTTTATATATATAAATAGGTGCAAGAGGGAAGGGCATAGTGATGGAACCTTGAGTTAATTTTTTATAAAAGTATATTTTACATATGAAGGAAGTATTATATATACATATAGAAGTTATCATGAATATTCACATTACTCAAAAGGATATTATGTATATATGGGTCTTGATGAATGCTGTAAAATATTATTTAACTATAATGACATTTTATAAATCTTTATACAATACTTACATTATAATGAAAATGAAATAAAGTGATCTTTATTGAAAGCTATACATTATATAAAGGCCATTGTTTCAATAGGTATGTGTTATTTAAATTGAAACATCCTTGAACCTAGTTTACTATAATTATATTTGTTATTATATAGGAAATATAAAGTAAACCTATCCGCACATAAGTAAAGAGGAAAATCTTTATATAAATACTTATATTTTGAGAAAAATATACATATATATTTGGGAATGACGGGGAGAACAACTATGCTTATTAAAGAAGATTAACCGTGATGAATGGCTTTATGTTAAGACTAGTATTATTTAAATACAAAGTTTTTTTGCATAGTTCGTCTTGAATTTATTTTCGTAAGAGGTGGAGACCATATTAAAACTTCCTTAACTTATGCAGTTTAAAATTTATTGAATGCCTATTACGCGGAGGGTACAAGAGACACCCTCCCTTGACCCATGGAACTTTGTCGGCCTTATTACCTTGCAACATCACTTTACGTTTGATGGGAATTTATATATTACTGAACTCCATTCCCACGATAAGCCCTCTCATGTTGCTAACCAATGGTGGTAGTTGCTATCGGTGACGTGGGAAAAAGGGAGAGTTACCCTCAGGGATGGATTCTCCAGGGGAGAGCTGACTTATTTAAGAGGAGATCCAGGAAATGAAGGGAGAGAGGGGAGATGGTGGGAGTTAAATTTTGAAAAACGCTGCCATCGATAGGCAGAGAGAGGGCAATGTTAAGGAGGAAGATATATAATTGATAACGCTGCGATCGATACGGGGAAAAAAGTTACAGGAAGAATGGCGTGCTAGTTGGTGAGCCTGGTTTTGGGGATCTGTTGTAAGTGCTCTTACGCCTGTAAACTCTATGACGATCTGAGAGGTGAGCTTGGCTTCCGATTTCAGAGGTAAGCATTTTTCTGCACGTATGAATTTCCGGTATATTTATATACTGTAATCTATATATATTATGTGGTCTATATTTATATTGCTTTCCAGAAAATCGGTTTCTTCAAGGAGAACGTTTGGCTTAAGATATTATAGAGAAACTAGTGTTATGGTTCCTCCACATTATTCTGGTTTCTCATATTTGCATGTTGTGATATACAGAGGGACAGGACGGCCGAGAGGCTCGATCCCAAAACCCTCACACTTGTATGAATGTAGTTTCCATTTCTGCGTATGATATCTCTATAGATTGTAATAAGATACTGTTTAAATTACCGGCACAAACCCCTAGAATATAGCTGTGTTATTTAAAACTTATTTAGAATTGGCTCTCTCTCTAATATGCTAGTAAGATTGGCACAGATCCAGTTAGGTTGCTGTAGGAAAACGTTGATCCAATGGTAGGACGGCTATTGTGTAGATCTCTGCATACGTGGTACGCTGCCAACGAAGTCGTGGGGATTAATGATTTTAGTTTGAATGATGTCTTGGATCTCCTTCTCATTTTGCTGAATGTTTAAACATTAAACCATGTAGAACCTTGGGGATGCCAGTTCGGTGAGATAAATCTTATCGATTTCTTTTAGACTTTATTTCGTATCATGCATACTTGGTTGCCAAGACATCTATCAAATTTTCACGCTGTTGACCGAGATGAGTAAAGAAACCGACCTGTGCAAACTACTATTTAATAGATACGACCTTACATCTTGAGTGTGCATACGATAGGAGGAAAAATACATCACAAAGAGATGATATTCATATTTCGGATCTTAAGCTTGTTTGAGTCCGCACATGAATAAAAATAAACATGCAATTTATATATATTGTACCATTAGGTTTTAGTCCCAAGAGTTAGCTCGATCGGTTGAGTTCTAGGAAGTTAGGTCTCCCAGCATGCGAGGTCACGAGATCCATCTTCATAGACCCTCTTGGGGTTAGGCACGCAGCAGCCGCAGGGCGGAAACCCCTTCAAGGCGGGTCCGTCGGAATGTAGCGGTCGGCTAAGCCAATTAAAGTGAACCACATGAAAAAATATATATATATATATATATATAGTACCATTAAGAAATTCATCATAGTATAAAGGATGGTTCGAAAAATGTTTTATTTTCCAATCTATCTACATATAAATGAAAGGCTAGGTTATCCTTGTCCTTTTACTAAAAAGGAAACATATTATGCATTCAACCCGTTAATCCAAGTTAGTATAAGAGGAAAAGAGGAATAAAATAAAGAAATTTTCTTATTCATCATTGTACTACCACCATTAGTTTAGTCTCAATATTAAAAGCTAATATCTTTAAAACTTATCAATCTTAGTTTAGGCATCTTGTGAAGGTAAAGTTAAGAGTCAATTATTAAGATAAATAATCATAGCTATATGTCTTGGAATGAATGACTTCAAAATCAACTTTATTGAATATAGAAATGATACAAATATTTATATCATTGTGACTAAGTAATCTTAGTGCATGTAACTGTTGATGTAGAGTTAATTATTTAATAAGGAATTCATTTAAGCCTTTACGAAATAAAGAATTAGAGTTCCATATTAATTGGATTTAGGATTAAATGCTTGAAACGAATTCGGTAAATTTAAAGATTTCATGTTAAAGTATGTAATGATACCTTATTAGGTTGTTTTATTTAGATGGGCTAGCAACAATTTGTGTTGCAATTTTGTAACCCCTACATTGAAATAATTTATATAGAACAAACTCTTGGTGGACGTATCTCAAGATGCGGGTGAACCACGTGAAAATGTTCTTTTAGTATGTATTTCTTATGTGTTTCCGTGCATTTCATCTATTCTATCTATGATGACTTTTTTCGTACAGGCTAATGTTTTAGCAATTGATAATTCCTTATGTACCTTTATTTATGCACCATTAATTGCTTTATAGAATTAAAAATGGTGATAATTTTATAGTTACATCTAAATATGGGAAAATGGTTGACTTAAAGTATAAATCAAAGTTATCTTTCTCTTGATCGTGCAAAGTATTTGAGTACATGTTTTTCAGCTAAAATGTCGTATATGATTTAAATGAATTGTTTGGTTATATAGACATACATTGTTAAAAAAAAAAAAATTCTAGGATGTTGCTCTCTTATTTAATAAATGTTCAAAAGGTGAAAAAGGGTTGCACAAAATAGGTAATATTACATCATCCAACATAGAGTTATAGATGTAGTTGAACGTCCTTACATGGCATTACGACATGTAAGGATTCATGATTGTAAATATAAGTATTACGATATTTTATATTTTATTGTTATCTAGACAATTAAATAATTACGAGATGTTTAAATGTCGTTTTTATTTTTAAATAGTAATTTAAATGCCAAAAATTTGTACTTCTGCATAGTGTTTATGGGTGAGTAGACCACTTGGAAAGATTTTAAGTTTTTACGAAATTTGGGTCTGTGACATCTAGGCTGCCTAGGCCTTTTAGTGGTTAACCTGGTCATTAATGAGCTAACAAGTCTCTTCCACCCACCTGGGGAACAATGCCACAACTTTAGAGGTAGTTGTCCCATAACCAACAGCTAGTGGTGAAGTGCAAATGCTGACATTTGTCCCATGCCTTCTAACATCTTCTATTCCTCCTAGTGGGTTAGGGAACACTCATTTAACAGTTCCCTTGGGTGTTTGTCTCCAATTTTAATTTATTAAATAATAAAAATATATTTGTTACAATCATCCTTGACAAAATTTTGTCATAATTACAAAACTTTGTAATTATAATTTAACATAATGTTTCTGCAAATAAAATAATTAGTCTCAAATTTTGGGTACGTGACAAGAATGTAATTCCCTCGTACCAGGTATGGTCTCACAATACCATAGCATGGATCTATTCACATCTCCAAGGGAAACATCCCAAAAGAACCTGCATGGAATTCAGTTTGTCATATGTAAATCTCTATCGAGTATCATTGTGTTCTTTTGGAAATTATGATATTGAATGTTACTAGATTATTAATTGAGTTTGGAGTTTATTACCTGCACACCGACATTTCTTGTTCACGACATTGATGTCCTAATTAACGTGTGCACCAGTCAACTACTTCTGTCGAGCATTTGATTCGATTTGCACCATGACTCATCTGGTACCTCCGAACTGCTCGTTTCACACATCCACCTGTGCCATCATGTTCACCCTTTCCATGCCCTATTTCAAAAAAGCTCCAGGTGTGTCGGATTCCTGTCTCTTTGTGAATGCGACTTAACCAATAAAATGAGCATGGCGATTTGAATTTCCTTGCACACCGATTTGACCAAATATAGTGTTGAGAAAATGATACGCCTCTCTGGATGAATGAATCATAAATCAACCCAAAGCAGTGTTGAATGAACAATGTGTCATGCTCACGATCATCACTAACATAAAAATGGTACTCCTTGATCACTTCACATGACTTAGGAGTGTTATCCCTACCATCAATGCTTTCCTGAGCATGTCTGTAAAATACATGTAAAAAGATAGACACCTAGTCGGAGTGAAAGTACTCACTCTGTATCTCTCTCCGAGGAGAAAAAGTGTAGTTCTCTGCAAAGTCTACCACTAATAATATTGTGCCCAGCTCAAATACCTCACGAGAATGTTTGAATTCTGAAGCTTTCCACTAGGACCTATGGGAGTGCTTTATGTATTTATAAATTTGACTTTGAAACTTCTCCATGAAATATGAAACAAGAATCTCATCCTGGAGCAAGTCGATCCTCTTAGATGGCATAGATGAAGAAGATGATGGATTCATGGAGACCTACTCATACCTCTTCCACTTAACTATGATATCTGACAATCTATGGTGTGTTGGATCGATAGGAAAGTTCCTATGGAACAATGTCAAATCACCGCATTCATGGCATTTTCTCCCACCTACACACCTCTTATTGAAAAACACATGTTCAGGATTCCTATTGCATAGTATCATACAAATAAAATCTCGCACTGTGTGAGGAGCTAGTACATTGTTCCAGTGCCTTTTTCAAAAGTCCAGAAATGTGTCATAGTATAGCTCAAATTCAACGTGGTACCGGTAGCAACAAGTGTCACGAATCGTATTCGGCCTAATATACCACGGTTTCAATTTGTTGAACATGCTAAATGATATTTAAACACCAGGATTGGTTTCTTGGAATTCCTAGTAAAGTGCAACTCTCACCATCTCCGTCACATGCTTACAGTGCTCCTGATAAATGCCTTTGGATAAACATTGTCGCGGGACATGCTTTCGATCTGGAATAGCACGAGAATGGCTATCCCAAAACTCTATCACCTTCTCTATAATGCCTGTTGACATCCTGCCTTGATAGGGTTCCCTACAAATAAGAGCCCAACAAAAAGCTTCATCATTTTCATCTATCTAGACCCTGAATTTAGTATATTTGAGCAATGTTCTTTTGGAAACATTGAGCAATGATGCCATTGCTGATACCATTTGACTTTTTGAGGTGCTTTGTACCACAATAACCATTGTAATTTCCCTACGAGCAGCTTGGGTATCATTGTTTCATGATTTTCCAAATGAATATAATGCATTTCTTACATTTTCTATTGCATTCGCGCATGTCTTTTTTGTTTTAAAATCTTGAAAACCCAACAACTTTGTGGCATGTTTAAATTTTTTGTGTTTTATCAACCCATGTAGGATTTGAGCTTGTGCCATCGTTGAATGTTGTTCAAAATATGACTTGATTAAGTTACTGACATGCTCTCTAACTCTCTGACTAGGGATTGACTTCCCAATCTATTCTTGTGCAGAAACGATAGCACAATCCTCTAGAAAATTTCCACCCTTCCAACCCCACTGCAACTCCCAATTATACTTTCAATGTGAGAGGGAAAGGTGTCATGTGATGGCTAATCAGGATCATGAGGGGGCACAAGGTCATGTGATTCTTGATCACCATGATGTGATGTCTGACCATAATCTCTCTCTACACAACATGTAAATTAACAAATTGAAAATTGGTTACTTGAGAGTTGTGCATTGAACTTTAAAATTGCTAGTAACTTGAAATTTGATGTGGAAGTTGAAAAATTGAAAATTGCGTGTGAATTGAATTTTCCAACTAATACATTTATCTTGAGAATTGTTCTAAGTAAAAATTGGAACTGCTACTGACTTGAAATTTGATATTGCTTGTAACTTGAAATTGCTAACTTAATTACTCGAAAATTGTTCAAGAAGTAAAGTTTGAAATTGCTAGTAAAATTTGAAATTGCTTGTAACTTGAAATTGGTAGTAACTTGTACATTTAACTTTAAAATTGCTAGTAACTTGAAATTTTTTACATGTAAATTAACAAATTGAAAATTGCTAGTGACTTGAGAAAAATTTGGTACAAGTATTGAAAATACATTAAAAGAAGAAAATTGTTTGTAACTTAATTTCAAAATAACTAAATATGTACATGTAACATGAAATTGTACATTTAGTTTGAGAATTGGTAGTAAAGTTTGAAAACGAAGTATATATATTTAACTGGAGATAATTATTAATAATTTGATATACTTGTGCATTGAACTTTAAAATCGCTAGTAACTTGAAATTTGATGTAGAAATTGACAAATTGAAAATTGAGTGTGAATTGAATTTTCTAACTAATTATACATAACTTGAAAATTTAACTTGAAAATTGTTTAAAATTTTGAAATATAAATTATATACCTGCTATAGGAAAAAAAAAAAAAAACTTATCCCTACATTAATGCATAGAAAAAAATGGTACATGAATTGGAAATACATTAACTATGAAATTGTTTTGAAGTGTAAGTTGAGTTGATTATAAATTTGAGAAATTTAAATAAATAGTCTCAACAAAAACACATTTCTCTCAAATTTACAACATTTCACCCATTAAAATCCTTATAGAAATTCACCCTCGAATATTTTTGAAAATAGTCTCAACAAAAACCATAAAAAATATACATAATTATCTTGGTGATGTCATGTTATGTAAATAAAAGTATGTGATAAATGGAACCTTTAAATGGAATTTTTTTAAAGTAAACATTATAATTTATCTCTTTGAACATTCATTTGTTTTCAAATATTCATAACTACTAAAATATTTCCAACCACTATAACTATGAAAATATTGTCAACCTCCATAACTAGGAAAATATTCATTCATTTGTTTTTAAATTGAATTTTCTAACTAATACATAACTATCATAATGTTCATTTCAAATAAAATGAGGGTAAGTTAAAATTAGACATGTTAAAAGTTATTTCAATCAACAAATGTTGAGACTTGGAGCTCAAATTGAGGCTATACATTTATATTTTTTTACCAAATAACAAAATAAGAATTGAATTATATTTAACTTTAAATTGTTAGTAACTTGAAAAATTGGAATTAGTTAAATATGTACATTTTAACTTCAAAATAGTGTCCAAGTGTACATTTAATTTGAAAATTATTCTAATAACATTGAAAATTGTTACTAACTTGGAAATTTGAAAATAGTTAATATGTACATTCATTTTAACTTGAAAATAGAATCCAAGTGTACATTTCATTTGAAAATTGTTGGACATTAAAACTGAAAATTGTTAGCAACTTTGAAATAATTTGAAAATTGCTAATTGTTAGCAACTTTGAATAATTTGAAAGTAGTTAAAAATATGTACACATTAACATGAAAATAGAATCCAAATGTACATGCTTCATTTGAAAATTGTTCCAATAACATATGTTAGCTATTTGAAAATTGTTCAGTTAACATAAAAATTGTTGCAAACTTTGAAATTTAAATAACAAATGGATGAAATAAATAAGAATTTATCATTCAAATAAATATGAAACAAATTAAATAATGAAATTTAGTTAAATTTATTGGAAAATTGTTACTAATTTGGTAAATTATGTGGCATGATATTTAAATAATGATAGCATGTAATTCAATAATTTACCTTGGTTCTCCTCCATTGGAATTTGTTGCACCAAATGTGCATCTTCTTCTTCTCTCAAGCTTGATCTTTGTTGTCTCATTCGTTCTCTATTCCTCTCATGCTCTTCATTGTCATTTGTTGTCGAGCATGTTTTCTTTGTCTTTTTCATTGACTCCCCATCAATCTACAATGAAAACAAACAAAAATTTCTTCAAATTGTTATAAAAAACAACATGTTAGTACGAAATCTTGAAATATGTCTACAAAGAAATCTTACATGTCTATTGAGCTCTAATTCAACAATATCAAATTGACAAAGCTCTAAGTCAACAACATCAAAATGACAAAGCTCTAATTGAAAATAAACTAGCAATGAGTTAAGTGAGTTAAATTAGTGTTTTTGATGAATTGCTTGCTCAATATATAGAGGTTGGTTGATATTTTTATGAGGGAATGGTAGTTGGCAACATTAATTATCCAACTCCTTTCCTGGGTTCGTTTTTATATTTTTTACAAAGACAAACCCTCGATCAAGCTTATTTTACATACCCTCGATCAATCAAATACCTCGATCGAGGTCTTCTTCAACCCTCGATTGAGGTCATGTTAAACCCTCGATTGAGGTCTTGTTAAACCCTTGATCGAGGTATTTTAAATACCTCGATCGAGCAAATAGCTCAATCAAGGGCTTAAAAAACAGGTTGAGAACTCTTTTCACTGCTGAATGAAAGTTGTGTCTGCCTTCCAAAGTGTTAAACCATGTCATTAAATGCACATTAATGGGAGGACTTGATACCATTGGATTCGTCAATGAATCCTCTATCCAGATACATAAAATTTAGGAATTGTTATCTTTGTATATCTTTTGTTTTTAAATTTCTACTAAAACTTGCCTTAAAAAACCCCGCCGACAACTTCGATTGAGCTCAAAGATAAATCTACAATATTCAAAATACACATCCAAAATTTTTGAAAAAATACATAAGCACTAGATAAACACATCCTATTCAAAAGGGTATTTTTAGTTTTGCAATTTATGTAAACAATCAAAATATTTCTTGCACACACACACACATGTGTGCAAAATGCGATTGAAATATTCATTGGTCAGTTTTGAAAAATAATAATAAAATTGATTGTTCGAGAAAAATTAAAAGAAAAATATGTAAGCACTAGTGCATTCTATCGAGATCATGTTCACATATTTAGGTTTTTAAAATTATTACCTTAACATTAAATTATCGTGCACACACACAAACTACTTGTTAATTACTTTTCAAATTTTTAAGTACACACGTTTCATTAAATGAAAATTCGACACGATAAATGACATTAGTATATTTCCAAAAAAATATCATTGGAAATCCAACATAATTCTCTACATTTCGTTTTTGAACCGCATACAAAATTCATTTCGAAAATATGAGTTTCGAGGGCTTCAATTTAATACATGGGTAAAATTTCCATTTTTCATCGTCATATTTGGCCAAAAAGAGATACCCATCTTCATGGAATCACCCTTGTGTCTCAAGATGTGGGGGATATAGTGGAAAATGGCTAAGTGGAATCAACATATCAAGCAAAATCAATGCTCTCACTCAAGATGAGAAGGATTCTTTGAAGGAAGAGAGAAAAAAAATGGAAAATCCATGTTTTACATACATTAAGCAATGCATGAAAGCATACTCCCGAGACTATTAGAAGCAAAGAGATCCAAGGAGGCATGAAATACACAGAAAAATGCTTACCAAGGTATGGACAAAGTAAAGAATGCTAAATTACATATTCTTAAAAGAGATTTTGAAAATCTGTCAATGAAAGATTCGGATTTAGTAGAATCCTTTTATAGTCATGTTATTGGCTTGATTAATAAATTTAAGTCTCATACTGAAATGATAGATGATAGGAAGGTTGTTGAGAAGGTACTTATGAGTCTTCCCACAAAATTTTAATCCCCAGTTGTGACTTTTGAGGAGATGAAAGAACTGGCCCACTTTAGTGTTGATGAGTTACATGCCTCTCCCATCAACCATGAAAAAAGATTAAATAGATCAAATACATCATTGAAAAATGCATTTGCAGCGTAGTCATCTATAATCTATGGAAGAGGAAGGGGGAAATCTAATCATAGAGTAGAGGAAGAATTTTTTCCAAAGGAGGACACAGCAATAGTCCTAAACCCGTTGTTGTTAGAGGTCAAACTTAGAATTCTGGTCAGCCAAGTGGCCAAATATTTGATAAATCACGAATACAATGCCATTATTGTATGAAAAATGGGCATTATGCATATGAATGCAGGAAGAAACAAAATGAGCAGAACAAGCAAGGAAAAAACCAATCAAGCAACACTAGCACTTCCACCAGCACAATCTTTCTGGCATGTATTTTCCCACGTGAATGTAATGTTGTCCAAGAAAGTCCATGCGACATATGGTGTTTAGATTTAGGCTGTAGTAACCATATTATGACATGCAATTCAAATCTATTTTCTAGTCTAGATGAATCAGTTCAAACTGATGTCACAGTTGGTAATAATATTCAAGTCACTATTTTGGGAAAACATACTATTGATATTCTAACCATAAAGTGGGAGCAGAAAATTATGCCTAATGGATATTATGTCATAGTTCTAAAGTATAATTTAATGAGCATTGGATAGGTGTTACAGAAAGGTTGTAGAGTCTACATGGAAGACTATCATTGTGTGATATTGGATAGGTATACAAACAGTCATCTCATAGCTAAGGTACAAATGACAAGCAATCACTTATTTCATTTAAGAATAAGGCCTGATATGAAATAAAAAATTATGCAAGATATAAAAACTACACACTCTGGTGCTACATTTAAAGTAGAAAGTAAAGAAGAAGTAGAGTCTTATTCTAAGGAATAAAAATATAGTTGTATGGAAACACACACAACATTTCAATCAGAAGTTCAAGATGAATTCTAGATGGGGCATCTCATATTTGGTCATTTAAATTTTGGAGGGATTAAGCTACTACATATGAAGAATATGTTGAAAGGTTTTCCATTGATGGAGAAACCAGAAAGAGTTTGTCAAGGTTGTATTTTTGGAAAACAACATAGGAAGTCATTTCCAGTTGGAAAGTCAATTAAAGTATGTGCACCACTTGAAATTGTACATTCAGATATCTGTGGCCCAATGCAATCATAATCTATAGGAATTTGAAATTAATTCCTCGCATTCATTGATGATTTCACAAGGAAAACTTGGATTTATTTCATGAAACATAAATATGATGCATTTCAATGATTTCACTAGTTCAAGGCACTTGTAGAGAAGCAAAGTGGCCATTAAATCAAAGTATTAAGAACAAAAGGAGGTGGTGAATATATTTCAAATGATTTTCTATTTTTTGTAAAACTCATGGCATACACAATCAATTTATTGCACGCTTTAGACCTCAGCAAAATGGTGTCATTGAGAGCAAAAAACGAACAATTATGGAAATGGTGTGCAATATGATGGAATCAAAACATTTTTCAAATGAATTTTGGGTTGAGTTAGTAGCAATTGTTTCTTACATCATGAACAAGTGTCCAACGAAAAGTGTGAAGAGCACAATTCCTCAAAAGGATTTGACAGGTATGAAACATAGTGTTTTGCATTTAAAAGTTTTTGGATGTGTCGTATATGCACGTATTCCAGATAATCCTAGAAATAAATTGGATAACAAGGGACTTAAATGCATATTTGTTGGATATTCAGAAAATATGAAAGCATACAAGTTGTATGATCCCATCACCAAAAAGGTGAGAGTTAGCAATAATGTTTGGTTTGTGGAAAATGAAGCATGGGATGAAAGTGTAGAAAAGACTATAAATTTTTTAGATGATGTCTCTCATGATGACATGACAAATGAAGTGGTTCAAATACCACAAACACGTCAAATTGTCGCACCCTCCACCCCAAGAATTGCGCCACATGTCATAGCACAAATTGCTGCACCACTTGTTGTAGCACATCCTACTCCTTCAAGCAAACCCGGAGAATAACAAACTACAACAAGCAGTCCAAGTAGTTCTACATTGTCAGATCCAACACTAGCAAGCTTGATGCGATTGAAAACAAGAAGTATGCTTGAGATATATGATGTTGATACAACAAATTTATTTTCAGTTTTTGCATTATTTTCTCAAATATATGATCCTCTAACATTTGAACAAGTTGTCAAAGATGATGTGTGGGCATAAGCCATGGATGAAGAAATAGAGTGCACTGAAAAGAACCAAACATGGGAATTGGTAGATGTGCCTAAAGACAAAGATGTAATACATGTAAAATGGATTTATAAAACCATGAAAGATGTTGATGGGAATGTACAGAAGAACAAGGAAAGATTAGTTGGAAGAGGTTTCACAAAACAGCTCAATATAGATTTCTATGAAGCATTTACACTTATTGCATGCATGGATACAATAAAAAAAAAATTGGCCATTGTTGCACACAATAAATGGCATGTTTATCAAATGGATGTTAAATATGCATTGTTAAATGGTTATTTAAAGGAGGAAGTGTATGTGGAACAGAAACAACGGTATGAGATTTGAGGACAAGAAAATAAGGTGCACATGTTGAAAAAGGCACTTTATGGATTGAAGCAAGCTCCTAGAGCTTACTACAGTTGCGTTGATTCCTGCCTCATTCAAAATGGATTTCACAGAAGTGAATGTGAGTCAACTTTATATATCAAATTCAACAAGCAATGTAACATGTTAATTGTTTGCTTGTATGTGGATGATTTAATCTTTAATGGTGATTTTGGCATAGAAGATTTTAAATCAGACAATAGAGTGAATTTGTAATGATTGGCTTGGGGCTTATGAGATATTTTATGGGAATTGAATTCCATCAATCTAAAGATGGTATAGTCATTTCATCCAAATATGATAATAAATTTTTGAAGAGATTTAATAAGGGTAGCTATAAATCTGCCCCAACACTAGTTATAACATGTTTGGAATTAAGCAAGGAGCATGACAGATCAAATGTTGATCTTACATTGTTCAAAAGGTTAGTTGGAAGCCATATGTATCTTACTACAACAAGGCCATATATTATGCATGAAGTTTGATTTCAAGGTTTATGGAGTTTCCAAAACAATCTCATTGGTAGGAAGGAAAAAGAATTATGAGGTACGTGAATCGCACAAAATATTTTTGTATTATGTATTCTACCTCAAAAAATTTTAGTCTTGTTGGATACATTGATAGTGACTATGGATGAACCATAGATGACAAGAAAAGTAAATCTAAGTATACTTTTTCATTTTGGGATAGGAGTTGTGTCATGCGCTTCAAAGAAACAACCCATTGTGACTCTTTCTTCAGCAAAAGCAGAGTATGTCACAGCTAGAAGCACCGCTGGTCAAATTTTTTGAATGCACAAAATGTTGAAAGACATGTCACAATGTCAAAAAGAACCTACACCAATATACCACCACAACAATCCTGCCATTGCATTGTCAAATAATCATGTGTTTCACAAAAGAATCAAGCATATTGATACAATGTATCATTTTATTAGAGAATTGGTAAATAACAAAGAAATTTGTTTAGAATTTTGCAGTTTTGAAGATCAACTGGAAGACATTTTCACAAAACCATTAGAAAGGGACACATTCCAGTATCTCTGAAATTCTTTAGGAATAATTGATTTTAAGAATATCTCTGTGGTGAATTTTATTATGCATAACAATGAAGCTAGAATTGCACAAAGTTCCGTCTCTGAAATGTTTTGAAATAATTTTGTTGATGATCCCCATTTGCTCATAATTAAAGGGAAGTGTTGGAAATTATATTAATTACAAGCCGATATGTATAAAATATATGCTGGCTTAGTCAGTCTGCATATTATTTCAATCTGTGAGGCAGTCAATCGATGATTGTGCATTTTGTGTATGGGTCATATTAATTAGGCGTGAGGTATTTCCCAAGTCAAGTTATCAGGTGAATTCCGGTTAGAAATTAAATGTTGCCTTTAATATTACTATGTAGCTTCTGAGAAAAGCCAGTGCTAAGTCTTTTCATACTTAGGTGAATTTCAGGAGTAATGTGTTAGTTTTTTAATGTTGAAGACACGAGAGCACAAGCTCATGGTGTTAAAAAAACGTGTGTCGTTGTTATGTGTGTATTCCATAATATATATTTACTTTGTGTGTTCAAGACAAGAATATCTCATGTCGCATGTTTCTTAACTGAATGCCATGGACATTTTACCCTTTTTAAAAAGAAAATACATTGTATTTTAATTTATGTGAATTTTATTTAATACATTGTATTTTACTTTATGTGAATTTATTTGTTTTAATGCGCAAAAAAGTCTCAATTGAGATATTTACTCTTTACCGTGCATAAAAGTCATAGTTGAGAAATATATTATATCCCGTACTAATATAAAGACTAAGTCTTTATGTTTTGTGACATGACAATGCCCTTATGTCGCAGTAGAATTTGGTAGTAAATATTTACTCCTTTAATAATTTGTGGGTTGCGTCCATTCTCTCACCTCGATTTGGGTATATCTTTTGTTAGTTAATTCTTGAAGGTCTGATTCTAAATGTTAAACAATTCAAAACAATTTTTATTGGCATATTACATTTATGAATTAAAAAGAAAAATTGAAAAACAAAATTTATTAACTTGTATTTAATCTTAGTAGAATAAAAAAATCAATAAATTTCTTTTATTATTAGTTACTTTTTATTAAAAAAAATAACAATAATTTACTTAAATATTATTGTTTTTAAAATTAAATAATAAAAAAATGAGCTTTAAAAAAAAGTTTTTTTTAACTTAATGACAAATATGTTGTGGTCTTATAATGTATGTAACCCTTGTCTTGTAATGTATATAACCCTTTTCATGTGAAGGGTATCATAATTTCATAAATTTAAAACTAGCATTTGTCCTAAGAGGTGCAAAAGTGAATGCCGTTAGTAAAAGAGTGAATTTTGTAACAATGTTAGAGAATATTTGACAACGAATTAATAAACAAAAAGACATTATATATTTAATGATAAGGAAATTGTAATTTAAGTAGGTGCAACTATTAAAAACATATGTATTTTCTTTGGTAATTATATATTCAATTAAAAAATGAATTGTATAAATATAAAATGACCTTATGCGATATTTTTCGACCTCCGACAGGTTCGACCTGTTTTCACTTCTCGCTTATCCCCCGACCTGGTCAACCTTGTTTGGTGTCTCTGGTGTCGTCCGACATAATTTTCATTGAACACAATTTTTTTTTTACTTCTCCTGAAACTTGATTTTGAAAATTAATAAGGATGAATGGATGCTTAATGAAAATAATCATTTATATGTCACTCCAAACAAATAGAAAACGTTCTGAACATTAATTAGTAACTTCTGTTGTGGTGGCGCAGTACACATCCTCGTATCAACTTCAATGAGAAACAGTTTTCTTTAGCACAAATTTACTGCGCAGATTCTTGTCTAAAGGGACATTTACAAATTATACTCATATACAGGTCCTGCGTATCGCCACACTTGCAATCAGAGTTGAAGAGAATCAACCTATGAATCTGTATAAATTTCAAAAGATTATTTCTTTCAAGTTCTATTTATGGTATTAAAATGCGTTTAGATCATTACAGTATTAAAATTATTTTTAAATACAGAAATCTGATAATTATTGATAGTCTTATTGCGATTAGCCATGTAAAATTTTGCAACACAGTTCTAAGTCTAGGAGATTTCTCAACCTTGGAAGCAACACTGCTAATCAGTCGAAATTGTTGTTCAAAATCTATCAGCTTTTCCTATAGACCAATGCAAACAAAAATTTGCAGTGGTCGGCAAACTATTTTCGGTGGTCGACTGATTCTAATGAAAACATGATAAGATAGGCAGACTATAATACAAAAAATTCCAGATAAAAAATATTTTAACTAATAAAAACAATAAATTTATACTCGTAAATGTGCAGGATAAGAGAATCTAAACCCAACAATGCTACAAAAAAATGATCATATAAGATGTTGAGATGAACATCAAGGGTAACAATATACATGAACAAATCTTATATGTGTACATTCAATTATACAACTGTATTGTTCGTCCATCTGACCGACATATTCAATTATACAAAATGCAAAATTACTAAACAAAATTGTTTATAACTGTGCTTTAAGTGATAAATGCAGTTGTTTTTCTGTAGTGGAACTGGGCACTATTGGTTGTTGTAGATAGACCTCGACAATTGCTTTAGCTAAAACTAACATTTGGTGCTGGAAGCTCTCCCAATGATGCAGTGTGTTCTGGATGTCGATAGTAAATGTTGTAAGGGCCGACAAGTGGGCTATCTGTTCTTTAGTAGTTTTTCCTTGTAGATGAATTAGGTCGAAACTGAAGACCTGTATTTTCTCATGTGCAGCTGAAAGCAGTGTTCAAAGATGTGGTCGGATTTGCTCTACTTTTTCAAGGTTATGACGAACCTGGCTCAACCACTGTGCTTCACTCTTTTCCAATTTCTCGAGTTTTCTATTTTCCATTATCAGTTGTTCCTCAATACTTTTGGCCATAGTTTGATCAGCTACTTGGCATTATTTTTGAATATTTTTAATTGTCTCTCCTCTCTCCCGCATTTCCATAAACACGTTGCCATAATGTTTGTACTAATTGCGGAGAACATTGTTTGCTATGTCTGCATCGTCATTAGACTGTATGAGCTTACTGTGTGATGAGTTGAATGCTTCAAACTGTTGTGACATCAATGATGCTGTTACTATGGCTTGTTCTTCTCGGTCCTTGGTCTGTTGTTCAGACAGTGTCGACACGACAGATTTGAACAACTGAAATGCTTTATCAAGCGTGCTTGTCATGTTGGAGGTGACTAGAATTGTTATGACCTATTGCGCTAATTCTTGACACTTTGTCAGAAATAGGGTTTGTTCTTATTCCACCTTGTGAATCCGATCTTCTGTTTCCAATCATCTATGTTGTTGTTCTTGGTTGATTGCATCAGCCAGTATGTCGAGCTCTTCCTGTGGTGCCTGTTGTGGATGGTATGTCGAGATCAAGCCAAATTGGTCGAGATGTACAGACAAACGACTCAATTGGGATATGTGCTGCAGATGTTGTTGCTATTGCTGAAGATTTTTATCTTGGTGTCGTTTTTTGTTTTTTTCCTTTTTCTTGGAGTTTTCTTTAGATTTTTCCGCCATTAATTACTTTTTTTATTCTTTTTGAGTTTCCACTATTGTTGATGCCTATTTTTTCTGGTTGTGTGCTTCTTCAGTAGAACATTCTGCTTGTATTGAGTTGCTTGGTATTTCTACTGTGTTTGTCAAAATTACTTCTTCACTTGTTACTTTTTTTGCTTGCTCTACTGTCTCGACAGCTAGCTCAATTGCTGCTAACTCGACTACTGCTTTACCCATTTTACCTGTTGATGACGTAGGTGTTTCATTGACTGGAAGATGAGGGTTATGATTTAAATGGGGAGATGGTTGCTGACTGACCACATTTAAAACTTGAAGGTCAGGGAAATGTTGTAGTGAGTTCATGACATGTCGGGGAGGTGAATGGGCTTCGATTGACGGATTGACGGGAAAAGGAATGAATGAAGAAATCTGTTCAACAAAAATTGGATTCTTTGTGTCACGATTGCGATGTAGTTGGGTATGGTGCATGCCAATTGGTTGAAGTGCTAAGGTATCTAATGGATTGAAAAGTTTGGTTGGGATGACACCAAGGGGAGCAGAATATGTCGTTGAAGTAGTTTCTGCGAATACACGTTTCTTGGTTATGATTTTTCACCAATCTGGGAACGCGACCGAGTATTGGGTTATGAATTGGGTAATTTCGCTATCATTTTGGAATGTTTCTCAAAGCGAGGAAGGAAGAGTTTGTACAATATTCGAAACTTGGGATGGAGGTTGAAGTGCAAGTGGGGTACTTACCATAGGTGTAGAAAAAAAAGTCTCTTGCATGACAATGGCTGGCGATTGTGGAGGTGAGTTATCTGATAGGTCGACAGCACTGTCGATGATAAACCTAACTTTATTTTTGAGTCGACGGTGCTCGGCTTCCAAAAGTTTCTTTAACTGGCCGTTGACAGGTATTTTTTTCTTCACTGCATCTTCCAATATTTGAGTTGCGTTGTCGTATAATTTAGTTTCATCTTCCACTGTGGGCTCATCAATGGTCATTTTTCTTTTTCCCTTGCCCTGTATTTGTACAAGTCTTGAATGTCAACCTATGGATAATTGGTCAGCCATCTGGTGGATGTTGTCGGTTGTCAATGCATACTCAGGATTGTTCGACGGGGTCTCTACATCTGATTGTTGAGCTCCATCTGCTGAATCTTGTTGTGGAATGAGCATAGGTGCTAAAGGTTCTGATTCGGCCTTGAGCTAAGGTTCAAAAGTAAAATTTTCCATATATAGGCGGCTTTCATATGCTTCTTCTTTCTTTGGATCCGTTAAAGGTTCGACTATGGGAATGTCGATTTCCTGTGCCAAAGGAGGGATTATCAATTTTGTGTTGGATTGCCTTTGAAGCTCATTGAATATTTCCTCGATCGAAGGGTAATAGTCGAGATATTGTGCGCATCCCATTGCTCCTTCTAAGTACCAAACTGATGTATGGTCCACTGCAAGTTCAATGTGAGCAGTCAGAGGTAGACTTCGTCGAACATTCTGAGCTACTCTCCATCTGGTCGACTGAACTTTTAAGTCTTGGAGCCAGGATTCTATCCAAATGTTGACTGTTGACGTCCCAATTCTGCTGCCTCCTTTCGTGAAGAAATGAAAGCTATTCATTAACACAGGTCCTAATTTAGTAAATTCTTTAGTTCCTTTTGGTCTTATAGCCGTCATTGCTATCCAGATGATTAGAGATGGATAACGAATGGGCGCTCCATTCTCTTGGCACTTCATCAATATGTTCTTGATCATTTTGGTAAGAGAGTGAGCCCAGTTGTATACTTTGCCATCTTTTTCCATGCTTAGGACAGCCTCTAGCATTTGAATTTTTAAGTCGGATCCTCAACCAGAGGTTGACAAAGAGGTGGACACGATTCACGTAGCTATTTTATAACTTTCATATTTTATTTGGGTCACCAATGATCCTCAAGAATTCTTTCTAGTTGGGTGGTCTGTAAACTCCTTGATCAATTCTGGTCTTTGATGAGTAGGTACATCTAGACCTTTGTTTGATAACCCTGTAATATTGTTGATGAGCTCTGCATTTATTTCGACTGGAACATCAAAATAGAATTTTCCATTATGATATCTGCTTACTATGAATCGAGCAATAATGTCTTTCAGTCCAACAAACTTTTCCAGCAGAGGTGCGTTCATGTATTGCAGAATGGTAGCAGTCCGCATTTTTTGGGTTGGTTCCCTCCAATGGCTATCTGGTTCCTTTTCCCACTCAAGAATATATTTCCAAGTTTTTCACCAATGTGGTTCATGAACCTTAGTGTTTTGAACCAACTCTAAACGGGCTTCCAACTGTGTTTGTGCCATTTCCAATTCACGGACTTTAGCTGTGGCTAAACGGGTTGTAGAATGAGATTTCTTGGGTGCCATGGTCTCTGTAGAACTCTCAGGTTCGCAAAAGGATTCTGTTGTGTTTGAAGTGTGGTTCTGCAGTTCTTGGCAAAAGAGTCTCCAACAATCTTCTAGGTCGGCATTTATGGAGGAATCGTTTGGTGCATGTGAATTAAAAGTAGCTGATTGCATTAAATAATGATTTGACAACCTATTTAATGCTGATTGACAGTCTATCTGCTCATTGTCACGTGAATGTGGGCTTTTCCCATCTATTGGTCGGTGATCACAACTTCTTGTTGCTTGTAGATATTGTCGATTGTGAGTAGTCAGGGGTGATTGATGAATTTGACCATCTGCTACTGGCTCTTCTCTTTGTCTATGTATTTCTGGTTTCTTTTCTTTGGTTGTAGTTTGGGTAGGAGTAGATGCAATGTTCGGATATAATTTGCTGTGTAGCTCTGTCATTTTTTGTACACTTTTGTATATTTGTTCTTCTTTCAGAAAGTGATTTGAGTACTTAAAAGTGATTTTATAAGAAGCACAAT
The DNA here is from genome assembly GCA_027924585.1 of Larix kaempferi. Taxonomy (NCBI): domain Eukaryota; kingdom Viridiplantae; phylum Streptophyta; class Pinopsida; order Pinales; family Pinaceae; genus Larix; species Larix kaempferi. The sequence continues at coordinate 1,496,818 of BSBM01000146.1, forward strand.
GTTTAGCCACTTTTCCTTCATTGTCATTTCTTACAAATATTTTTTTTCCAAAGTGAAAAGGTTCCAAGTCTACAATAAAGGCTTCCAATACCGTAATCTTATGAAATTTGTATCCACCAATGATGAATGGTATAGGTGGGTAAGAGGCTATGTTGTTGTGATTGAGATAGTTACCAATTCCATTGATGAACACTTGTCTGATGGCTTCTTTATGCACAATGTAATCTGTAGCATATTTGGGCAATAGAGAAGGAGGTTTTGTGCCCCCATACATTCTAATGTATGTCCCTTCCGAGGAGAAGTAATAGTCTACATATTCACCTATTACATCCAAGGCATTGTCCGACATACAATTTGCTTCTTTATTGAAGACAAGTAAATAAAGGGGCATGATTAGTTCTTCGCATAGTAATTTGTAGTACCTTGCATATCGGTGAGCCCAAGTTAACTGATATGCTATATGAATGGGAGTTTTATTATGATTCCAAGTACATCCCAAATTAGGGAAAGGGTGGTTGACTAATATGCAATCGATAAGGTAGCTAGACATGAAGAATTCTGATTTCCCTTGTGAAAGGCCCATTTGAGCTGTAGAAATGGTTGACGCAATACTTTCTGAAATAATAGTTGCCCAATTGAAGATTGTACCATGTATGGCAACATGGTATATCAATGGAACCCAACTGAGTTTATAGTTCTTAGCATTTGGTAGACCAAAGAGTCTGCTCAACAATAGGACAATGATTCTATAGGGGGTCCTTAAGTCTTTGGTGGCGTATTTCTTGGTATGTTTGGGTGTAAGTTGTTTTCTTGGTAGCATCATTTCCCTTCCACATTCAACATTATCTATATTGGCATGTCTTACACAAGCATCAGTTAAAAATACATTGGAGGGAGGAAACTTATATGCGGCTGCAAGGTGCACTAGTTTGAAGGATGTGAGTTGTTCCCCACTTGCGTTTGAAATTATCCTTGTCGTAGTATGTACATGGGGCAAGATCCATGCAATAACCTCTGAGCAGTGAAACAATTCTAGTCATGTAGTTCCCTTGTGAAGGTTGGAACTCTTGATGTTTTCGTAAATTATGGTTTCCTCCAAGGTTGAATTAGGTATATTTCTATCTCTGATAGCTATGTACAACTCGCCCCATTTGAACTCATTACTGCAACCTATGGTGGGTTCAGTGTCTTTAAATAGTGTTTCTAGTTGTTTCTTTTTCAAGGTCCATCTATTCATCCTTTCTTTTGTCGAGTTTTTGCAACATATCTAATTTGAAAATATAGAATGTTAAAAATGAGGAATCTTGATTAAAATGTTTACAATGTACCTAGATAGACATAGATAAGTTATAAACTTCTGTTGTTGTTGTAAGCAGAGGATATAGTACATTTTGTGCTTAAACAATAGTAATGAAATGTGGAATGAATATAAGTTATACAACTATAAATGGAAAGAATACAATCAAAAGCAAAAGCTTCAATGGAGCTTGGTAAACATTAATAACATATGGAATTGTTCATATGAATATTGAATATGTTCTTCGACATTTTTTCTAAGATACGGTCAGAAATCAAAATGGTCGGAGTCGGTCGAGCCTTTAAATATTGGTCGACTCTTAACTATGTCATTGTGTATTTGTCTATTTTTTGGTCAGCCTCAAGTTGTCGGAAGTCAAAATAGTCGAAAGTCAAAATGGTTAGAAGTGAAAATGGTCGGTGTTGGTGGAGCTTTTAAAAATTGGTCGAGTCTTAATTATGGACAATTTGTTTTTGTCGGCCTGAAGTTGTTATTGTGTAAACATCAAGAACGTATCGAATTGTTGATATGAATATTGAAGTTGGTTGAGCCTTTAAATATTGGTCGACTCTTAACTATGTCATTGTGTATTTGTCAGTTGTTTGGTCGGCCTGAAGTTGTTATTGTGTAAACATCAACAACATATCGAATTGTTGATATGAATATTGAATTTGTTTTTCGACAATTTTTCTAAGATATGGTCGGAAGTCAAAATAATCGAAGTTGGTCAAGCCTTTAAATATTGGTCGACTCTTAACAATGTCATTGTGTATTTGTCGATTTTTTGGTCGGCCTGAAGTTGTTATTGGGTAAACATTAACGACATATCGAATTGTTGATATGAATATTAAGTTTGTTTTTCAACCTTTTTTCTATGAAATGGTCAGAAGTCAAAATGGTCGGAGTTGGTCGAGCCTTTAAATATTGGTCGACTCTTGATTATGTCACTGTGTATTTGTCAGTGAATGCTAAGCATTGACCGAGCTAGTTGATACCTTTAAAAATTGGTCGAGTCTTAAGTATGTGTATCAATTGCTAAACGGTTTGTTTTGGTCGGGCTGAAGTTGTTATTGTGTAAACATTAACAGCATATCGAATTGTTGATATGAATATTGATTTGTTTTCGACATTTTTTCTAAGATATGGTCGGAAGTCAAAATAGTCGGAAGTCAAAATCATCGGTTGTGGAAATGGTCACAGTTGGGGTAGCCTTTAAATATTGGGCGACTCTTGACTATGTCACTTTGTATTTTTTTTCGACATTTTTTCTAAGATATGGTCGGAAGTTAAAATACTCGGAAGTCAAAATGGTCAGAAGTCAAAATGGTCGGAGTTGTTGGAGCCTTTAAAAATTGGTCGACTCTTAAGTATGTGGTTCAATTGATGGACAGTTTGTTTTGGTCGGCTTGAAGTTTTTATTGTGTAAACATCAACAACATATGGAATTGTTGATATGAATATTGAATTTGTTTTTTGACATATTTTCTAAGATATGGTCGGAAGTCGAAATGTTCGGAAGTTAAAATGGTCGGAGTTGGTCGAGCCTTTAAATATTGGTCGACTCTTAACTATGTCATTGTGTAAAGATGTTCGACATATTGTTGTTTGAGTTGCTACCAGGATCATTAACCGTCGACTAGGATGATATTCTTGCTCCTGTCAACTATGAAATTTGATCAACATTAGAGTCCAGTAAGAGTGGTTCATTTGAGAAAAAAAGAGCGACCAGTAAAAGAAGTCGACGATTAAGTCGATATGACTGTATTGAAACTGTCGCTAGTCGAAAAGAAGACGATTAGTTGGCTGCTGACTTGGATACAATAACCATGTGTATTTAACAGTTTTGTGAAGATAGAAAATAATGATCGAGAGTGTTAGTGAAATAGAGAATAGACTATCATTTCGATGACATGACTTCATCATCCCATGCACACATTTTTTGGACAAGCCCTTGACATTTTATATTTAATGGAAAAAAGACTAAGATGGGATGAAATGTGCTGATGTGCTTGCTTTAAAAAAAGTAATGGCAACACGTTGAAGTAAATAAGATAGAGTAGGACAAGAAAAGTGCTGATAAGAAGATTAAATTTCTTGTCTTCTTTATAGAGTAGTATTTCCTTGTCTTTCATAGAAAAATATCAATGCTGGTAGCAACAGGAATACAAGATGTGAAACAAATGGAGATGCAAATTAACAGGAATATAACTTTATGAAGCATGTGGCTGCACAGATTTTGAAGCAACTAAGTTCTCTTCTTGAATTCTACGTTGCACATAGGGACTATCTTTCATTCGAGAATACCTACAAAAGGAAAAAGGTGGAGATATGCGAAGTCCTGATAGATATTTTACTCTTGATATTGCAGTGAATGTAAGTCCCTGTTTGTCAGTGTTTCCAATATCTATTGTTGCATTTTGCATCGTCATCCCTTGTGCTTTATGGATTGTTAAATCACATGCCATGCGAAGTGGTACTTGTCTTCATGAACCCCTTGTTATAGGAGGAATGGGGACATAATTTGGATTGGAAGAATCCCATGGGGGGCCATTGTAGTGGAAAAAATCAATTACAACACAAGATGGCAATGTAGGTGGTTGAACATTGGAATTGTAGACAATTGCAATAACTTTCCCAAGTGAGCCATTCACAAGGCCTGCTGAGACACACAAGTTGGCTGTTAACATGACTTGTTGACCAATTGCTAGTAGAACCTTGAATGGAAGTTGTTCATCATCTATTGAACTTTGTACATGTTGTTTATTTTGCTCTACAAAGCAATGTCAAATTGGCATGTTGAGGAGTTTTAGCATTTGTTTGTTGTGCAATGCAATAGAGCTATTAGTTGCGTACAAGTGAGTGCATTGGTCAAATGTGTTATTGTCTTCATCTAAAAGGAACGAGGTTTTTATTGAAATGAGGAGCATCCAATATTCAATAGTTGGATTTGCATTTCGAAGATTAAGTAGGAGTTGTCGAAAGGAAGCTTGAGAAGGGGTGTCCCCTTGTTGTCGAAAGATGGTTGAAATTGTAACAAAAGGGTCAAAAGTATGCCATAGAACATTCCCTCGTGATGCGCCAACATACATGGGGATGTCTTTTACATGTGGTAGTTGTCCAGAATCACCAAGGCGATGATGGAGAAGCCACCAAATGGAGTTGTACATTGGGAGGGGAATGCTTGTCGTAAGCGGTCATCCATGCGGGTTAAAAATTTTGGGCCAACGAAACTCATTTCGTCAATGATTATGTATCGGATATGGCGGAATTGTTGTTGGAAGCTTGAAAGGGATTGTCCTTCAAAAGGATGCGTCTCTGTAATGAGTATACGAAGGGTAGAATGTATTGTTAACGCATGTATGTTAAAAGCAGCAACACTAGTGGGAGCAAGGAGGAGCAAGGGTGAAGGGTTATTGCTAGAGGCATGTTGGAATGTACATCTAAGGAAAGAAATCAAGAAAGACTTTCCTATTCCTGCAGTGCCTTGAATGACCATCTTCAGTGGGGGAAGGGTTGTAGCATTTATGGAGTGTGCAATGATAAGGGCAAAGGACATGCGTTGTTTGGGAGACAAGGAGGTAGGAGAACATGAAGACGACAAGGTGTTAGGTTCTACATGTGTAGACATTCGAATGATGTCAATGAATGGTATAGCTATTGCATGGATGTCTATAGGAATATGGTGTTCCGTCCAATTGTGGTCTTTGTCAAAGTCACGATGACCAAGCATGTCAAGCTCATCAACATAGAGGTTGTTTCCGGGGCAGAGTTGAGAAAGGAGTTCCCATTCATCAATGGAAGGGGCTAAGGGCAAATGGTTAAAGCAGAGGGAGAGTCATCAGAGGGAGGGGTTTTGGGGGGTTCTAGAAAACGATCAATATGCCATGCGATATATGTTTCTTTAATGCAAACCCAATTAGAAGTTATGGCCAAAGTTGTGGATCCAATGTCATTGTGGAGGTTGCGGAAAGGTTTGTATAGGAGGAGCTCACTCCAGCAAAAGGGAACAAATGAATCTGCAGTAATGGGTGGAATGGTGGTGAATCTAGGAAAGACACGAACAATTTTGGGAGAGTAGTTTGGTTTCCATTTGGATTGCTTTCTACGAGGTGAGTATGACCAAGAGCGTGCAGCTTCAAGAAGGGTAAGTTGTTTGAGTGCAAGTGGGTGTTGCATGTATGCAGAAATGAAGGTGCATGTTGTTGGGATGTCAAGAGAGTCATTGGAAATACGACAAAAAATGCTTTGGCTAACATTTAAGGACATAAAGCAACGATTGCAAAGACATAGAGGGAGTTTTTGGATCATGTGGCAAGTCTCTTGTGCACCAATGTCTCTTTCTGCAACAGTTTCAGATAGGAAACGTCTTATTGGTAGAAGGATGGGGGCATCATTTGGAGTTGCATGTGCAAGTTGAGAAAGAAGTGCATGGTAGCTTTCTGATTTAGGCTTTGCCTTTGATGCATACTTTGAAATATATTTGAGGACAGCATGTCTACAGAGAACATGTTGGCAATCAACATTATCTCTCCAAATGGATAGCATCATAGGGTTGTGAATACTCAGAAGGGCATCATTCCTTGTAGGGTTGTATGTTTTTCGGCCTTTTGCATCAATGAATAAGGAAGAGGTAGGCTGTACATCAAAGGGGAACCCGTAACGACATTGAAGAGATGATCCTTTTTTACGTAGGCAAGAAGATTCTGAACATTTTGTGTGCCTTTGGACACAATTAACAAGTTCTTCATAGTCATCCAAATGATTAGTTGCAAGTATGGAATTTGATCCAATGGTGCATGGATCATTTATAATAGAGGCTTGTAATGTTGGAGTTTGTAAGTGGTTGACAAGAGGATTCCATCCTGTAACAAACTTGTCAAAGTATAATTTGGCTTATTCAACCTGTGTAGCATTTTCCGAGTCTAACGTGTCCATATTGGGTGCATTTTCTAGCCATAAGAATCCATGTATATGTGTAGATCCCCTGTGTTTCCATTCATACCTAGATGTAAAATATAAAGATTAGGAAAAAATATTATAGGTTTTAAATACATTGAATTTTCATGGGAATATGAGTTGTGACCAACCTGCACCAATAGTCTTTTGTAAAAGACCTTTTTTAAGAACCTCTTCTAGAATTATTTTGAATCTATTGTCCATGTATTCAGATGCAACGTGTGGATTTGATATAAGGTTGTGAATTCTCCATTGGTGCTGTTGCTTTGTGTAATGTCCCAAAAATAGGAAAAATTAAAAAAAAAATTCGTCCATGTAATAGGTATGGATTGAGAATAAAATAGTCGCAAGTTAATTCTAAAACTAGGAAAATATGTAAACACTTACTGTAGATAAAAAGAAGTCTACCATTCCTAAATAATCATGATCTCTCTAGCTTTTTACATTTTCAATTTTGTGGAAGCAATGTGGAATTAATTATTGATGTATCCCGGTTACGAGTTTACAGTTGCCGATGTAACTATAATAACAATTCTTTCATACAGTTTTAATGAAATCATATGAATGTATTATGAATGTCTGAATGGCACCTTTAGGTGATATGGCCTTTGTTGATGAGATGTTGAAACCATGGTGGTGTTGAATATTGTAACATCTAAGAATATTATATTTGTATATTATTTATTCCAGAGATGTTCCATACCTCCGATGTGATTATACTATGAATCCAGAGATGTTTATTCCTCCAGATTGGTTGTGGTAATTAGGGTTACTAGACCCACCATGTGGGGGTCGGCCCAGTGAGTTATAATAGGGTATTTAACCTAATGGTTAAATACGAGCCTACATGTACTTGTGTAAAATACATGTCAGTGTAATGTATAGATAGAGGAGGTATGTTCCTCATTTGACACACTCACTCACTTGTGAAAGATAGCGCACTTGTCTGGGAGATTTGCTAAGGAGACAAAGTAGGAGGGAGCACATCTTGTATTTTGGTTGATCATCTTATTGAGGAAAGCTTTGCTGGGTTTTCTACCCCATGAGGGTTTCCGAGGGTATATTCTGTGTCTATCTTGTGATTATGTTTCTTTCAGTGATCTTGATAGTCTATTTGGTTTAAACTTAACATGGTATCAGAGCTAGACTGAATAGGACATCTTTCACAAGGTAAGAATACCTCTCTCTCTCTCTCCGATGAAAGTTAGGGTTTCAGCAAAAAGTTGGTATTATTGAATTTTGGTTACACGGCTGGATAACCCTCTTCAATACCTTTATTTTAAGCCCTATATTGAACTTTGTGGTTGGGTAGAACTCTGGGAAATCAAAACCCTAATTCTACCAAAAGTGCAATAAGTCAGAATTTGGGTTCAGAAAAAAAAGTTGGCATTTTTGAATTCTAATTACATGGCTGGATAGCCCTTCTCAAGACCATTCTTGTAAGCCCTAGATCAAACTTTTTGGTTGGGTAGAACTCCGGGAAATCAAAACCCTAATTCTACCAAAAGTGTGATAAGTCAGAATTTGGGTTCAGAAAAAAAGTTGGCATTTTTGAATTCTGATTACATGGCTGGATATCCCTTCTCAAGACCATTCCTTTGAGCCCTAGATCGAACTTTTTGGTTGGGTAGAACTTCGGGAAAGTCAAACCCTAATTCTACCAAAAGTGCGATAAAATTCGGTTCCAGATTCTGGAAAAGTGAAAAGTAACATTTCCAGGTAATTCTACTCTGTCTCTTGGACTCCCCCAAGAGAAGATGGCTCCAAACACTAAGCTTGAAGACAAGCTAGAAGGTATAGAGAATTTCCGGGCATGGAAATACAGAATTGGTCTCATTTGAAAAGGTATTCGGATGATCCACGGTGGTCATTTTCGTAGTCGACGTTTCGAATCCAAAGCTGGATTCGAAACCAAGGTAACATAGCTCAGAACCAACGTAATAAAGATGGTGACAAGCTGGACCAGAGCCTGAACCAGAACCTGAATGAAAATAAACTTGTGGTTAATTTGTCCAATATGGAGCTAGACAGAAGCACAATCTGCCTCCTCAAGAAAGGCTTGGGATTTGCCCCAGCCCCCAAACACGTCCCTCTCGATAGCATCATCTGCAGCGTGGAGGACAGCATCCAAACACTTTCCGAAGAAGATAAGGAGGATGTGAGACTAGACTGTGCAATGATCCTGAAAAAAGCCAAGCTCCCAAGAGATAACCTGAGCAAAAATGAGCGTAGAGCCCTCAGAAACCTGAGAAATAATGAAGCGATTGTGGTACTCAAGGCAGATAAAGGAGGAGCCACGGTGGTGATGAACAGAGAGGACTACAACAAGAAGATGATAGAACACCTGGAAACTAGTGGCAGCTTTTCCGCACTCGCAGAGCATTCCCTCAAAACAAAACACCAGGTCTGCTTGGAAAACGCGGAGGTACTCGCGGTGGAGGACCACTACTACAAACGAAGGGTGAGAGAGGCCTTGGAAATCATAAAGCACCCGAACAACCTAAATAGAGACGGGGGACTTGAAATAAGCGAGAGATGGCTACCTCTAGTGAACAAGGAAGGTAATGGATAAAACCAGGTATGTTTCTATAACTAGCATTTTTGTGATGAGTATCACTAGCCTCCGACTCATCTTATCCATTTAATCGGTGAGTTTTTATCATGAATTTTGTTGAGATATTGTAACATCAAAGAATATTATATTTGTACTTTATTATTCCGGAGATGATTCATTCCTCCGTGAAGATCTTATTGTATATCCGGAGATGTTTATTCCTCCGTCGGAATGTGGTAACTTGGGTTATTAGACTTCCCTAGTGGGGGTCGGCCCTGTATGTGTTATGTGGGTCAAAGGGTTATTAGACCACCCTAGAGGGGTCGGCCCAGTCAGTTATAATGGGGTATTTAACCTAATGGTTAAATACGAGCCTACATGTACTTGTGTAAAATACATATCAGAGTAGTGTATAAATAGAGGAGGTGTGTTCCTCATTATACACATTCACTCACTTGAGGATAGTGCACTTGTGGAGGAGAGGTCTGCTATTGTGGAGGAGGAGATCATGTCTCAGGGTTTCATCTTTGTATATTGCTGGTCATCTATATTGAGGAAGCTTTGCTGGGTTTTCTACCCCATGAGGGTTTCCCAGGATAAATCTCTGTCTCTTGTGTTTATGTTGTGCTTGTTGTTTCTTCAGTGATCCTGTATATGATATTATTGTGAAATGGAATGTAATGCTGCTATTTTCTGTCTTAGCATATTAAATCTTAACATGGTATCAGAACTAACCTGAAGGAAGACAAGGTATGGCACTAAAAACACTTGCTTTACTTACGACAATTTGAAGGTTAGGGTTTTACATAGCAAAAACCAGTCATCGTAGCAATTTCGCTATAAATCCGTTTTGGCGAAGTTTTCGGATCTGAAACTGTTACAGGAAGAAGCTGAAATCTCCAGGTACCTTGTGTCCAAAGGACAACCTCTAATTCGTTGTACTTTGTGATTTATGATCTGTACAATATAGGGCTTCTGCCTCTTCCAGATCTGAGTCAAAATCAGGTGACCTTGGGAAAAAGGTCATAACTTGGGCTAGGAAGCTCCAAATGAAATTTCGTGAAAAGTGACAGGTAGTACACAGACTGTACTATCTCAGAAAAATTTTTCAGAGGCCGAAGTTGAACCAGTGACACGTGGAACGTCGTACAAGTTCGCTCTCCTGTATTATCCCATAAACAGGTCACGTTGCGACACTTGGCATAACTCTCTCTCAGAGAATCCAATTGAGGTCAGACCTGTCAGGATGGAAAGATAGGAGGCCGAGCTATCTCAGAAAAGTTTTTCAGAGGCCGAAGGTCAAAAAGTGACACGTGGCACGCCGTACAAGTTCGCTCTCCTGTATTTTCCCAAAACAGGTCACGTTGCGACATTTGGCATAACTCTCTCTCAGAACATCCAATTGAGGTCAGACCTGTCAGGATGGAAAGATAACAGATCAGTCTATCTCAAAAAACTTTTTCAGACCCTGTGGATAAAAAAATTTTGGAGTTACACCAGAAACAATCAGGTACATATTTCTGTCAAAACAGAATTATTTTTTGGTACCTTCATTCATGGCTTCCGGAATTTAGGGCTTTGAAAAAAGTTGGAATTTTTGTAATCGGAGACCACGGCTGGATGCTACTCATCAAAATAGAAATTTAGAGACCAAGATCAGAATTTTTGGTTGGGCAGAAGGCCGGGCTTGATTAGACCCTAGTTCGGGACTTTGATCAGAAAAGTGGAAAATTAGGGCTTCTGTAAAAATGAGAATTTTTGAAATTTGTGACCATGGCTGGAAGCTCCTCAGAAAAATAGAAGCTTAGAGATTTGGATCAAACATTTTGATTGGGCAGAAGAGTGGGATTCATCAAACCCCAGTTCAGGGTCACGTCCAGTGAATCCGGAAGTTTCAAAGGCAAAATTGAGGAGTGAAACTTTGCAGTTTTCAAATTCTGAATATATCAGTTTGATCAGCTCATCAAGGCGCATATTTCTATCCTTTCGGAAGTTTGAAATTCAAAGTTTGAATTTTTGGGGTTTCTCTGACAAACCCATATCCAGCTCCAGGTCCAGTTCTTGCAAATCAAGTGGATAGGGTTAATACTAGAAGAAGATGGATTGGTCACCTGCATAAGTGAAGGAGTTCCTGTTTCAGAGGGAGATGAGGCTAAGGCTTTACATAAGGAGATTACAAGCGATCTCGACAGGTATGACTCATCAAGGTATGTTTTGAGATTTGTTCATGAATAAGTTTATGGTATGTTTGTCTTCATGTTATTACGGTTAGTACAATCTTGATTTTAGATTTGTTGTATCACCTTAACAAAATTATGAATGCATGATAGAAGATATTCATTGGTTAGGGTGTTGACACTTATGATTGTACTAATGCATTATAATGTTGTGTGAGGTTGATGTTGTTTGCTAACAAGATACAGGTACATCACAAAAGACAAATCAGGCTCCATGACCATGAAAACATGAAGACAAAGACTCATCCATAATCTTTGTTCTACTTACGAGGTATGTATGACTTTGTTATATTATGCTTAACCTATGAGACATGCAGGTTCTAGTTCAGGATCTCTAAATCATTGAAGAGATTGTTTAGGTATGTTGTACATAACCAAGTAGGTATACTAATCCAGGTATGTTTCCCATGAATCTTACCTTGTGTTAGGATCCCTTATATAAGTATACTTGATATGATTGGTTATGCTTATTCATAAAGTTAGTAATCAAGGGTTTATGCATGATTTAATTAACCAGAAGAGTACTATGATCAAACAAGAATATGCATGAGTAAAAGAAGACTTACTTGAAACCCTGAATACTAATGATCATGACTATACATATTCAATATTATTTAGAATTAGAATGTTTTGAGAATATACTAATGAATGAATGTTTGTGTATGAGATCATGAGGATGACACTAGTGCACACTTGAGCATGCACAGTGGTACAGAATGAATAGAAGTTCAAAGGACATATAGAAGATCAAGCGGGAGGCAACCACACAAACATAAAAGATAAGTATTTGAGTTGTTATTTGAAATAGTAAATGATATTTCTTGTATGCATATTTGTATTCCTAGAACATATAATGCTGAGTGCAAACATTCATAGAGCATTGAACATTATACTACTAATATGCATATGATTGGTAAGTTGGACAAACATTCCATTGTTGCTTGTCTAGAATGAAACCTCTTTGCTGACATGCTGAGAGCTGTGCACACTCTCGATAGTATGTTCTGGTAGAGATGGAAGGCATCTAGATAGCCACTGTATGCATACAGAATATGGGAAAGTGTTGTGCCAAAGTATTGGTCAAGATAGTTGCATAACTATGTAAATGATATCTGTATGCATAATAGGTTATCATGATTTCATGATTATGAAGGATTACTAATCATGTACTTAATTTTGTTTTGTAGGAAAGATCATGAAGAATAATGAACACCGAACAAGTGATGGATGTTCAACAAGAAGATTTACAAATCAAACAAAATATAGAAGGCTTGTGGCTAGAAGATTCTCTTAGAAAGAGGAAGAGAATCATGATGAGATGTTTGCTCCAAGTGGCTAGATAAGACCATTCTCTTAATGGTGCAATTAAAGAAGAAGTGTGAATCAGGTTCTGTATGGGTTCCTAGGATCGATAGTATATTGATGAGAATACATGTGGGGATTGTATCATCCTTGAACACTTGTTCTAAAGTGAGCCGTAGACAGGTGTCTCCGAGAAAGAAAAGGGATTGGATCATCCCTGGACTTTCAGTCCTAAAGAGAGCCGTAGACGTGAGGTCTCCGAGAATGAAGTCCTTAGTGGACAGTTGAGGGGATTGGATCATCCCTGGACTTTCAGTCCTAAAGAGAGCCGTAGACGTAAGGTCTCCGAGAATGAAGTCCTTAGTGGACAGTTAGAGGGATTGGATCATCCCTGGACTTTCAGTCCTAAAGAGAGCCGTAGACGTGAGGTCTCCGAGAATGAAGTCCTTAGTGGACAGTTGAGGGGATTGGATCATCCCTGGACTTTCAGTCCTAAAGAGAGCCGTAGACGTAAGGTCTCCGAGAAGTGGGGATTGTATCATCCCCGGACCTTGGTCCCTGAATTGATCCGTAGACGTATGGTCTTCGAGAATAAAGTGATGGGGATTGCATCATCCCGGAACCACTAGTTCAAAATGTACATGAGGACTGCATCGTCCATGAACTGGGTTCAAAATGTACGTGAGGACTGCATCGTCCATGAACTAGGTTCAAAATGTACGTGAGGACTGCATCGTCCATGAACTGGGTTCAAAATGTACGTGAGGACTGCATCGTCCATGAAATAGGTTCAAAATGTACGTGAGGACTGCATCGTCCATGAACTGGGTTCAAAATGTACGTGAGGACTACATCGTCCATGAACTAGGTTCAAAATGTAAGTGAGGACTGCATCGTCCATGAACTGGGTTCAAAATGTACGTGAGGACTGCATCGTCCATGAACTGGGTTCAAAATGTACGTGAGGACTGCATCGTCCATGAACTGGGTTCAAAATGTACGTGAGGACTGCATCGTCCATGAACTGGGTTCAAAATGTACGTGAGGACTGCATCGTCCATGAACTGGGTTCAAAATGTACGTGAGGACTGCATCGTCCATGAACTGGGTTCAAAATGTACGTGATGGGATTGCATCGTCCCTAGACATGAGACTTGTCTTAAAGTGATAAGGACTAATCATCCTGTAAGTAGATTGGGATTGCATCGTCCCTAGACATGGTGAGGTGTCTTAAAGTGATAAGGACTAATCATCCTGTAAGTAGATTGGGATTGCATCGTCCCTAGACATGGTGAGGTGTCTTAAAGTGATAAGGACTAATCATCCTGTAAGTAGATTGGGATTGCATCATCCCTAGACATGGTGAGGTGTCTTAAAGTGATAAGGACTAATCATCCTGTAAGTAGATTGGGATTGCATCATCCCTAGACATGGTGAGGTGTCTTAAAGTGATAAGGACTAATCATCCTGTAAGAAGATTGGGATTGCATCGTCCCTAGATATGGTGAGGTGTCTTAAAGTGATAAGGACTAATCATCCTGTAAGTAGATTGGGATTGCATCGTCCCTAGATATGGTGAGGTGTCTTAAAGTGATAAGGACTAATCATCCTGTAAGTAGATTGGGATTGCATCGTCCCTAGACATGGTGAGGTGTCTTAAAGTGATAAGGACTAATCATCCTGTAAGTAGATTGGGATTGCATCATCCCTAGACATGGTGAGGTGTCTTAAAGTGGTAAGGACTAATCATCCTGTAAGTAGATTGGGATTGCGTCGTCCCTAGACATGGTAAGGTGTCTTAAAGTGATAAGGACTAATCATCCTGTAAGTTGATTCGGGATTGCATCATCCCTAGACATGGTGAGGTGTCTTAAAAGGATAAGGATTGATCATCCTGTAAGTTGATCTGGATTGCATCATCCATAGACATGAGAGATGTCTTAAATTGAGAGGGATTGATCATCCCATAAGTGGATCAGGATTGTATCATCCTTGGACCTATGTCCTAAAGTGAGAGGGATTTACCATCCCGTAATTGGATCATGTGTGTTGCAGGGTATGCTGCTGTTGTGTATACTTGTATCAGTGTGGATACTTGTATTGATAGATGTATTAGTGAGAATACATGCTTTTGATGATAGATGTATTAGTGAGAATACATGCTTTTGATGATAGATGTATTAGTGAGAATACATGCTTTTGATGATAGATGTATTAGTGAGAATACATGTTTTGATGATAGATGTATTAGTGAGAATACATGCTTTTGATGATAGATGTATTAGTGAGAATACATGCTTTTGATGATAGATGTATTAGTGAGAATACATGCTTTTGATGATATATGTATTAGTAAGAATACATGTTTTGATGATAGATGTATTGGTGAGAATACATACTTTTGATGATACATGTATTGATTAATGTACTTGTATGGTTGAGGATACTTATGTTGTAGATCGAGATGATCCAGATGCTGTAGATCGAGATGATCCAGATGCTGTAGATCGAGATGATCCAGTTGCTGTAGATCGAGATGATCCAGATGCTGTAGATCGTGATGATCCAGATGCTGTAGATCGTGATGATCCAGATGCTGTAGATCGAGATGATCCAGATGCTGTAGATCGAGATGATCCAGATGGTGTAGATCGAGATGATCCAGATGGTGTAGATCGAGATGATCCAGATGCTATAGATGAGATGATCCAGATGCTGTAGATCGAGATGATCCAGATTTTATAGACCGTGATGATCCAGATACTGTAGATCGAGATGATCCAGATGCTGTAGATCGAGATGAGATGACGATGCTAATGATCGTGTGATGACGATGCTGATGATCGTATGATGACGATGCTGATGATCGTGAGATGACGATGCTGATGATCGTGTGATGATAGTGAGATGACGATGTTGTTGATCATGTGATGACGATGCTGATGATCGTGTGATGGCGATGCTGACAATCGTGAGGATTCAGATATTGATGTTGCTGTAGTTGTTTGAGTGCTGCAGAAGATAAAGACTCAGTACTGAAGATGTTGATCTTCCTGTATTGAAGATATTCCAGTAACTGGTTGAGTTACTGATGATGTTGAGAAAGCTTCCAATGATTTATAGATGTATCATGTATGATGTTGATGACTCCTTGCTCGTGCAGATGCTGTTATAATATCCTTCTCGTTAAGGGGGAGTGTTGAGATATTGTAACATCAAAGAATATTATATTTGTACTTTATTATTCCGGAGATGATTCATTCCTCCGTGAAGATCTTATTGTATATCCGGAGATGTTTATTCCTCCGTCGGAATGTGGTAACTTGGGTTATTAGACTTCCCTAGTGGGGGTCGGCCCTGTATGTGTTATGTGGGTCAAAGGGTTATTAGACCACCCTAGAGGGGTCGGCCCAGTCAGTTATAATGGGGTATTTAACCTAATGGTTAAATACGAGCCTACATGTACTTGTGTAAAATACATATCAGAGTAGTGTATAAATAGAGGAGGTGTGTTCCTCATTATACACATTCACTCACTTGAGGATAGTGCACTTGTGGAGGAGAGGTCTGCTATTGTGGAGGAGGAGATCATGTCTCAGGGTTTCATCTTTGTATATTGCTGGTCATCTATATTGAGGAAGCTTTGCTGGGTTTTCTACCCCATGAGGGTTTCCCAGGATAAATCTCTGTCTCTTGTGTTTATGTTGTGCTTGTTGTTTCTTCAGTGATCCTGTATATGATATTATTGTGAAATGGAATGTAATGCTGCTATTTTCTGTCTTAGCATATTAAATCTTAACAAATTTTTCATTCAATTATTCATTGGTTATATATGGACCATTAATAATTATTAATAGTTGATTGTGAGACCTTTAGAGTAATAAATACTATATAGTTATTGTGAAGGTCATTTAATTATAAATTTTTAATGGTTTTTATTATTGAGAATCAATTATTAATTAGTTAGCTAATCTAATCAATTATTAAATAGTTAGCTAATCTTTAATTGGACCTTTATTGTTTTATAATTGTTTTATTTCATTTGTAAAGGTTTTTAATAATCATTTGGACCATTAATAATTATTATTAATATGTGATTATTATTATGACTGGTTGATTTTGAGAAATAAAAACTATATAGTTTTATTGTGAAGGTCTTTTAATGATTTTATTATTTATCAATTATTAATTAGCTAGACCTTTATTATTATATAGTGGCATTATTTCTTTAGTAAAGGTTTAATAATCATTATTTCAATAATGATTTTTATTTTGTTTGATTATCTTTCTATTAAGTTGACCTTGTATGAATGAATAATTTTTGAATGATTTCTAGAATTCGAAGAGGAAAATGGGAGAAATTGGAGAATTTATAGAACATCATAGTTGAAGGTGAATGTGAAAAGATGAAGATGCAGAAGATGAAAAGACGAGAAGATGAGAAGGCATCTCTAACTATTTATATGCAGATGAGCAACTTCCTACAACATATTCTGTCCTGATGATGAATCCAGCTTGGGATTCGAAACGTCGACTACGAAAATGACCACCGTGGATCATCCGAATACCTTTTCAAACACTGCAAACCACGGAAACCTAAAATCATTGGTCTCATTCTTGAAGAGAATGATCTTGCTCATTATATCAAGGAAGAAGTTGCAGAACCAGAAGGAGATGAAGCCAAAGAAAAGTACAGGAAGGATTTGATTAGGGAAAAGAGAATCATAGCTGATTCTATTAAAGACCACTTGATTCCCCAAGTGGCCTCCAAGAAGACTCCAAAGGAAATGTATGATGCCCTAGGAAGAATGTATGAAGGGAAGAACATCAATAGGAAGATGAATCTAAGGACTCAATTGAAGAGTACCAAGATGCACAAAGTAGAATCCATTCAAGACTACTTCTCAAGGGTTTCACAAATCAAGGAACAACTAGATGCAATTGGTGATACTCTTGATGAGGATGAACTTGTGATGACTGCTCTCAATGGTCTCACTAGACCTTGTGAATCCTTCATACAAACCATGTGTGTCAGGAAAGAGAGCATGAAGTTTGATATAGTATGGGAGGATTGTGTTCAAGAAGAAGCTAGGGTAGCCAACAGAGAAGCTCTTCTCAAAGAGGATGACCAAGCTTTGGCCACCCATACCAAAAGAAGAAGAATAGGTCATCTGAAGAAAGTTGACCACAAAGGATCTCAACACTTCTCTAGACCTAAAAAGAGAAAAGGACCATTTCCAGTAAGAGATCTTTCCACAGTCAAATGCTACAACTGTGATAAGCTAGGACACATCTCCAGATTTTGTCCTTCACAAAAGAAGAAGTTTGTCCACAAAAGACACCATGCACATATGGCAGAAAATGATAGTGAAGAAGAAGAATAGGAAGAAGATGAAGAAGAAGAAGAGGTAGAGGTAAGGCCTAAAAGGAAAATATATAAGGTGAAGAAAGAAGATCCAGAAGAATATGTTCTATTCTCTGCACTCTCTGGATCTATATCTCCTCGAGAAGATACATGGCTCATTGACAGTGGTGCTTCTAAGCACATGACAGGTCAAAGGAAGACCTTCTCAAATCTTGAAGAAAAGTCTTCTACACAAAAGGTATCTCTAGGAGATGACTACCAATATCCCATAAAAGGAATTGGTGAAGCTAGCTATAAGCTAGATTCAGGAACACCCTTGAAGATGAAAGACATCTTATATGTACCAGTTTTAAAGAAGAACCTTCTCTCTATCTCGGCACTAGATAAGAAAGGTTTTAGAGTAGCTTTCATAGATGGACAAGTACTCATGTGGTCCAAAGGAAAGACAATTAAATATGCAATTGTTATTGGTGAAGAAGAAGGAGGTCTCTATAAGCTCAAGGGCCATCCAGAAGATGCCCTTGCTCATGAGATCTCTAGCCCCAGTGAGCTATGGCATAGAAGATTAGCTCACATCAACTATAAAGCCTTACCCTATGTAAGCAAGGTAGTAATAGGATTACCAGATTTGAAAGTTGATCATGATGGATCATGTAAAGGGTGTAAGAAAGGGAAAAATATCAAGAACCCCTTTCCAAAGAGTGAAACAAAGACTAAGAACATTTTAGAGCTAATACACTCAGATGTATGTGGACCAATGCCCACCACTTCTCTAAGTGGGTTTGAATACTATCTTTCATTCACTGATGACCATTCAAGGAAAACTTGGATATACTTCCTGAAAGGTAAGAATGAAGTCTTTGGAAAATTCAAAGAGTTCAAGGATCTAATAGAAAATCTATCAGATAAGAGAATCAAAATTCTCAAAATAGATAATGGCGGAGAATTTACCTCAAAGAAATTTGAGGACTTTTGTAAAGAAGTTGGAATTAAAAGGGAACTATCTACTCCATACAATCCCCAACAAAATGGGGTGGCTGAAAGGAAAAATAGAACAATCCTGGAAGTTGTAAAGACCATCATACATGACCAAGATCTTCCCATGTATCTAGGGGTTGAAGCAACCAAGACAACAGTATATGTGCAAAATAGATTATCTCATAGTGCTCTTGATTTCAAAACTCCAGAAGAAGTGCTTACAGGTAAGAAGCCTGAGGAAGTCATCTTAAAATATTTGGGTGTCCTGTGTACATCCACATTCCAAAAGAAAAGAGAACCAAGTTGGACCCTTCTAGTAAGAAGGGGATTTTTGTTGGTTATTGTGAATCATCCAAAGCCTTCAGAATCTACATTCCAAGTTTTCATCACATAGAAATAAGTAGAGATGTAACGTTTGATGAAGAAGCAGCTCTCAAGAAATCCAGGAGGTGCCAACTTGAAGAAATCTATGAAGAAGATACTTCTCTCAGAATCACAGAGGCTGTGCCCATTCCTGAAGATGATTCTCCAGAGGATCATGATATGTTGGAACCACAAGAGCCTCCTATTTCAGACTTATCTAAGAAAAGAAGGCCATCATGGGATAGAGATATTATTCAAGGGGCTGAAAGATATGGAGATCCTGAAGGCTCCACTAGAGGAAGAAAGAAACCAAAGCTAGTGTCCAACTACATGGCTTTAATGTGTGATCTTGTGGATCAACTACCTACCAGCTATGAAGAGGCAGCTAAGAAGAAAGAATGGGTAGAAGCAATGACAGAAGAATATCAGTCAATAATGAAAAATGATGTTTGGGATATAGTCCCCAAACCAAAAGATAAAAGTGTGGTTTCTTCCAAATGGATCTTCAAGATAAAACATGCTGCAGATGGTAGCATTGAAAAATACAAGGCAAGATTTGTAGCCAGAGTATTCTGTCAGAGGAGGGAATTGACTATGAAGAAACATTTGCACCAGTTGCTAGGTATACATCAATTAGAACTATCATGGCACTTGCATCCATGATGAAGTGGAAATTACACCAAATGGATGTTAAGACAGTTATGCAAACTGAAAAAGACATTATATGGGTTGAAACAAGCTCCCAGGGCTTGGTACGGAAGGATTGACAATTTCTTAACTAGCATGGGCTTTACCAAAAGTAAAGTTGACCCCAATCTTTATCTCAAGGTGATGGATGATGAACCAGTTATATTGTTGTTATATGTAGATGATCTATTTCTAACTGGAAATGAGAAACAAATTATTGAAAGCAAGAAGAAGCTTTCTTCAGAATTCGAGATGAAAGATCTCGGATTAATGCACTACTTCTTAGGCTTAGAAGTATGGAAAGAACCAAAAGGAATCTTTCTAAATCAAGGTAAGTATACTGTGGAGATTCTCAAAAGATTTGATATGTTGGAGTGTAAAGCCATGGCCACTCCCATGGACTCCAACTTGAAGTTGTTAGTTAATGATTCATCAGAAATAGTGGACATAACCTTATACAGACAAGTGATTGGATCATTGATGTACTTAACTAATACTAGTCCTGATATATGCTTTGCTGTAAATACCCTTAGTCAGTATCTAGTAGAACCTAGAAAGGTCCACTTAATAGCTGCAAAGCATGTAATGAGGTACCTAAAAGGTACATTAGATTTTGGCCTATATTATCTCGGAGGTCATGAACTCAGGTTATATGGTTACTCAGATTTTGACTCGGCAGGTAGTGTCTCAGACAGAAAAAGTACTTCAGCTGGATGTTATGGTCTTGGATCTGCCATGATTTCCTGGTTCAGCAAGAAACAATCTAGTGTGGCTCTCAGTACTACTGAAGCAGAATATATAGCTGCCTGCTCTGCCAACTGTGAAGTAGTATGGCTTCGGAAACTTTTATCTGGAGTGTTTGACTTAGAAATGGATCCCACTGTGATTATGTGTGATAATCAAAGCTGCATCAAGATGACTGAAAATCCTGTGTTTCACGATAAGTCAAAACACATAGAGATCCGATACTTTTATATACAAGATATGGTGCAGAGAGGAGCTATCAAGCTCGAGTATATAAGCACTGAGGATCAAATTGCTGATATCTTGACTAAACCTCTGTCTCGAGTAAAGTTTGAACACTTCCGAGACAAGCTTGGTGTAGTTCAAAAGGGACCCTCCTCGAAAGGGGGAGTAGCATAGTATCTAATAACTAGTCTGTCTCATCAATGATGAGGATACCTTTTTACTGCACTTAGTTACTTAGAATTATTTAGACTTAGGACTCTTATATTTTTTTGATGATGATGATGATACATGTTTGATGATGATGATACATGTTTTGATATACATGTTTGATGATGATGATGATACATGTCTTGATATACATGTTTGATGATGATGATGATACATTTCTTGATATACATGTTTGATGATGATGATACATGTTTTGATATACATGTTTGATGATGATGATGATACATGTTTTGATATACATGCTTGATGATGATGATGATACATGTTTTGATATACATGTTTGATGATGATGATGATACATGTCTTGATATACATGTTTGATGATGATGAGAATACATGTTTTGTTATACATGTTGTGAGGGGATTGGATCATCCCTGGACTTCAGTCCTAAAGTTGAGCTGTAGACGTATGTCTTCGAGAATGAAGTTCTTGGTGAACATGTGAAGGGATTGGATCATCCCTGGACTTCAGTCCTAAAGTTGAACCGTAGACGTATGTGTTAACACCTAAAAAGTGCTCACTAGCTCATTCCCTTATTCACATGACCCATTTGTCCACTTTTCCACCATCTGAGCCTCTGAAACCAATAAAAGGTCACCAAAAGACCTTAGTACACCCCTTTTTCCATTAAAAAAGATTATTTTTCCAAGAAAATCATAAAAAAACCCTCAAAAAGGGTCCAAATTCCCAAAAATATTAAAAAGGGAATTAAAATATTATTTTTATTCAAAAAAGGAAAAAGGAGGGAAAAGTACCTAAACCATGTTGGTCAATACCATTTGGTTTCCACAAAACCACAAATGGTATTTCCCACCACCAAAACCTATAAAAAGGTGGTAGGGGCTCCTCATTTCAGATCCATCCATTATCTCATCCTTATGCTGCTGAAATCTCCCCTGAGCATTTTAGCCATTGCAAACCACATTGGAGAAGAGACCATTGGAGATTGGAGTTGCTCATCCTTGGAGCCATTCAACCTCACCATTAGAGGTATTGATTCCGCAAGCACTTGCTTGCACCATTCTTTCAATACAAATTCTTTATTTTATATGTTCTTGTTCTTGATTTTAAATTATTTTTGTTATTTGCTTAATATCTTTGCTTAGATCCATGAATAGTCTTGTTTATTTAGTTTCTTGTTTTTATTTCCATTGAAACTGCTGCTACTAGTTAGCAAGTGCCCATAGCACTAAGCCTGGTTGCAAAACCGGGCCAACAGTTTTTGGCGACTCCGCTTTGGTTTGAACTATAGATCTCTAGTTTTTCCTTTAATATTAGTTTTTTAGTAGTTTTTAACCTTTAGATCCATAGATCTACCATCTTAGACAGCAGATCCATTGCTGCTTTGAGATTTGGCCCCATAAACAGCCCGAAATTTTCAATTTTCGGGTTCGTTTCTCGGTTTCCGTGCACGGCTTCCGCCTCGCGGATTTTTTCCAGACAGTCGCGCGGTCCATCGCAACTTTTCTGCGTTTTTTTCGCGTGGCCCATCGCGGGTTTTTTCCAGAAAGTCGCGCGGTCCATCGCGACTTTTCTGAGTTTTTCCGCG
This sequence comes from Larix kaempferi, assembly GCA_027924585.1. Classification (NCBI taxonomy): domain Eukaryota; kingdom Viridiplantae; phylum Streptophyta; class Pinopsida; order Pinales; family Pinaceae; genus Larix; species Larix kaempferi. Next base: position 1,519,304 of record BSBM01000146.1, read on the forward strand.
CTGCACACCGCGGCTTCGCGGCCAATTTCCGCGCTGCCCATCGCGACTGTGCGGCTTAAACCCGCGCGGTCCATCGCGACTGTGTGTCCAAAACCCGCGCGGCTCATCGCGGCTGTGCGTCCAAAACCCGCGCGGCTGAATTTTTCATTCGGCCATCCCGATTTTGAAAAAAAATTTTACTGTACTTTCTTCCCATAGCACATTTTTTACAGTATTAAATTCTGCATATTTTACAACTTTGAAAAAGTTTTTTACTATTTAAAAGTGCATATCTAGAAATCTTTTTAAAAATTTTCAAGAAAGTGAAAGAAAGACTCATTTTGCATTTTTTATCTAGATTCAAATTTTTTCTTGTTTACTTCTTTAAAATCTTGCCCTTAGCAATTTTTCTTGAAACGAAGAAATCCATTTATTTCTTTTAATAAAGAAGTCTATTATTTGCTTTCATAAATCCAAAAAATCCATTATTTTTTGAGTTATTTTTTGAAAAGCATTTAAATTCCTTTTAGCGAAAAGTCATAAATATTTGCTTTTTTATTTTCGAAAAATCCTTTATTTTTTGAAAGTTTCCTGTAAAGCATTTAATTCTTTTCAAAGTTCAGTTTACAACACCTCACGTGCACTCACACGATCACTTAATTGAACTAAGCCTTAAAACGTACCTTAATTTGAACACACTTTTAACCCCACTTGGGGAACACTAAAACAATTCTTGTAGCTAGTTAGTATTGGGGGGATAGGTGTTCCAATAACACCCCTCAGTTCTTACATCTGAGACATAGAAGTTGTCCAATTAGGGAGCTAAAATCTCTTAGTACTTTTTGGCGCGGTCACAACCGGTTTGTGGGAAGGCCTCTCCCTTAGGATGGTTGAAGTCGCGAGGATGGTTCCGGAAGCCTGAGTGGGATACCGAAACCCATTCAGTAACCGAAGGGCTACCATTCGCAGTTCTCGGGATATCCCTGTATTGGGATATTGCGATCAAAGGACCAAACGGCAGATTTACCTTTTCTCGACGTGTCATGAATGGAGTATCCTAGTAGCCTGTCTTTAGGATTGATTACCCAGTGTCCCTCCCGGTAGGGGGATATCTAGCCGTTGTCTCAACATTCATATTGTCTGACTTGGATTTCATCACCTTGCAGAGGATATCGTCTGTTTGAGTCACAATACTTTTAGATTAGGTGTTTGCATGATTTCAGCCTACCTGTGGTCTAGTTACACCTATTTTTTCTAGGAGCCGCTTGCGTGTTGGTATTCTGACCTCTTGTTGCATTCCTCCACTTATTGTAGCACAGCTGCTAGAATAATTGCCTTTTCTGAGGATTGATTTTTTGGCCTGAGAGCCTTCTTTTTTCACTCCCCTTCTTGCACCCTTGGTTGCATAAGGGTTTTGAGTCTTTTATATATATATCACCACCTGATACTTAAACAAATTTTTTATATATAACAACATATTCTCATCATTGAGAATTTTAGACGCTCTCGCCGTCTACAGGGCGAACTCCCAGAGTTTAGTCCACTTGGCTCTCCACGTCATGGACGCAGGGCCTTATCCCTTGATTCGACACATCGTCAATCAATTAGACAGTCATCCGATTCTGACATACCCCACTTCACCTTTCATTTGGAGGTAGAATCCGAAAACCCCACAGAGTTATCACCAACCACCATTATGTCTGGAACACCATTTGATCCACTGTCTACCAGCACCATTGGTGAGACATCTACAGACCCTTTTGCAGTGGTGCCATCCACGGCGACTACCACCCCCTTGGGTATGCCCAACATGAGTAACACTCCACATTTAGGAATGCCCAACATGGGTAACACTCCACATTTAGGAATGCCTAACACAGGACCACCACCTGTCATGGGTATGCCCAGCATGGGGGTTATACCCCCTTTGGTTTCCACAAACCCCATCCCAGGAATCCCTAGTGCGATTCCCAACCCAAGTGCAACCCATGTTGCACTTGGAGGTGCTATCCCAGGAATCCCTAGTGCGATTCCTAACCCAAGTGTCACCCAAGCTGTACTTGGTGGCACTGGCCCACACCAGACTACACCTATTGGAGGGCACATACCCTCCATACCTAGCATACCTTTAGGCGCTACTGGACCCCTACACCACACCACAATGGCTAGGCATGTCCCAGTTCCAGTCACCACATCTGCTAGTCTACCATACATGGCAAGTTTGAACCTGCCAGATTTAGCTAGGCTCACAAATGACCCCATCAGACATGATCCTGCGTGGCCCCATATGCCCACTAAGCTTCCCTCTGACATCCCTAAGTTTGAGGGTAAGGCAGGAGAAGACCCCCAGAATCACATCATGTCTTTCCATTTATGGTGTTCCTCCAACTCCATAGTAGATGACTCAATCCGCCTACGGCTTTTACAATGCACCTTCACTGGCTCCGCAGCCAAATGGTATATCGAGCAGCCCCATGGGACGCATGCCACTTTTACTTCCCTTGCCTCGACTTTCCTACAATTCTTCCAGTTACCTGTCCGCTACGATGCGGGCGTCGAGATCCTACTGTCTTGCAGACAGAACACGGCCACGCATATCACTGACCATATTCATGATTGGCGTCGGCGCCGAAGCCTATGCAAAATAAAATTAGACGACCGAATCTTCCTAGATTGGTTTCTAAAATCCCTCCTTCCTCTCATTGCGGAGGATGTAGCATCTGAAAGACCCCAGTCTGAAGAAGAGGCCATCCTCAAAGCTCAACAGTTTGATCTCATCTACGCCCAGTCGGGTTACCTATACACGATCATACCGGACGCCCCACGAGGCGACTCTGCACGCGGTGACACACCGGGGGCATCACATGCCGCTGATGGAATTATTGGCCAAATTACACCCCAAGCAAAACCTTTTAGTATGGTTAGCACCATGCCCGCCCCAGACCTTTCTAGGGCTACATCTAGCTCCGGAGTGACAACTTCGTATGCTCCAACAAACCAGACACATCACGTACATGGACCCTCTTGTCCACAACATTGTTATGGCCAAGCGCCATCAGCATATGTACCTCCTACATACTATGCTCAACCTACGGTACAGACCCCCATGTAGTTCCCACAACAGCCCATGCATTACCCACAACCGGTTGCACCAGCTAACCTCACACCTCCACCAGCTCAGGGGTACCAACAACCCCAACAGGCAACTGGACCACCTCCAGCTCCACCTACATACTATCCACCGCAACCTGCTCCCGCACCTGCGGCTCCTCAGAATCTCCCCAATGCTCAAGGGCATGTGTACGCACAACAACATCAGCCCCAATACCAAAATAACCAATGCAACCAGGGTGGGCTACCAAACCGCGGAAGAGGACGCAACCGTGGAAACAATCAAAACCGTAACCAAGCTCCACAACCTACCCATCCTCCGCAAAACAATAACGCGGCGCCTGCTCATCAGAATCCTGATCGACCACCTAAGCAACCCAAAAATGCTAATTTACAAACAAACCATCCTTGTTCCATTTGCGGTGTCTATGGCCACTATACCCATGCTTGCCCACATCTGGAGCGAGCTCGACAACTATGGACCAATGACGCCCATCGTCAAGGGCAGGCGGCTCCTCAGCCGCCACCCAACCCTCCACCACCTCCACAACAACCTTTGGTACTACAAAACCCTTTTCCAACACAAGGAGTGGTGAACACTCAGCCGTTAGCCCCCCCACAGGGCAACGTGCAACCAGAACAAATTACTTACGCAGCGCCTGACCAACCCATGTTTGATTCAGGCACCCACCACTTATTGATGATGTCCACTGCCGACATCAATATCCAAACCTGACGAAACCAGTATGGTCCTACCTCCGAGGCTACCCCCGCCGATAAGGATGCTAACGCTAATCCCACCGATCAGACGTTACGGATACCACCTCTTCCACTCGATGGTGCCTCTAAAGCACCTCATTTCCCTCTCCGTCGTATCAACAACAACCCCAATGCACGGGCTGCGTCAAATTACAACATCGTAGATGACCTAGCTCAATCTCCCGCAGCCATGTCTGCGTTAGAAGTCTTAAAAAACTGTCCTACGCAGCGCAAGACTTTACTTTCCACCATTGGGGCGATCGACCCAAATGATTCGAAATTGAAGACCTTTGATTTGGACCAGTCCGAACCACGTCTGCCTTCCACCATAGCAGTCCAAGTTTCTGTTTCTATTCGGAATCTTGTCATCCATCGATGTATCATCGACGAGGGTGCTTCCACATGCGTCATGTCCACGTTTGTTTGGCAGAAGTTGGGATCCCCTGCTCTCCAGCAATCTACCACTGCATTGCGGGCCTATGACGGCCGCTCAGCTCAACCTCAAGGTCTACTACCCAAGGTCCCCATCCAATTGGGTGGGAAAACTGTGCTCATCGACATTGAGGTCATTAATGCCCAACTCGATTATAACCTTTTACTCGGCCGCAGTTACATGTACGCCATGAAAGCGGTTGCCTCCTCCGTTTTTCGTACCATGATGTTCCCCCATGAGGGACGCGTGGTCAAAATCGACCAACTCACCTACTATGATCCCAATGCCCCTGCAGCACCCGAAAATGTTCTTCCCATGATTGAACAACCAACTTCTAGTGCAACTACCTCCTTTGTCTCTTCTTTGGGACCCGGACTTTCTTCAGATACACCAATGACCTCTTCATTCCAGGCCATTCCACCAGCGTCACCAGAGACCCAAGTCGCAAACCTCTGTACTCTTTCACAGAATACGCAAACATCCGGTGGTCAACCACCATTGATCCCCAGTCACATTGGTGTTACACCTATCCACACCATCCCCTTCCTATTTCCTCCTTCGGGTGTAGTAAGCGCCCCGGTTATGGCTACCCTTAGTCTACCCGGGCTAACATTGGGATTACCTGTGTGGTATATTCCACCTCCCGTTCGACCGCCGACACCAAACGTCATCCTCCAACTGGTACAACCTATTGTTAGCACAAATCAACCTCCTCCTGGTGTCGCAATCCCTTCGTCGTCAACGACACCTCCTCCTAACCTCAATATCCCTTCATCGTCAACAAATCCTCCCCCTCCTATCAAGCCCGCTGGGGGCAGAGGTCCACAACCATACACTGCTATACCACCCCCTAAGGTCGTTAAACCCCCACCAGTGTTTCGAGCTCCCCCCAAGTGCTCATTATGCGATGAGATAGGCCACCCAACTCATCAATGCCCACACTTACCAGCACTCCAAGAGCATATGAATATGTTGGACGATGACATCGGCATCCCAGTAGTCAGATTAGAGCCACCTCTACAGCCTCGCGACAAATCACTGCGCACAAACCATCCTTGTGCTATATGCAGTGTTTACGGCCATTACTCTCACCATTGTCCTGATCTACCTGACTATAGAGCAGCGTTGTACGAGTTAAACAACGTCGACTTAGAGATATCTCCTCCCCTAATCGAGGAGATCCACCCCCCGCCATCATCCTCGTCGGAAGAAGTCAATACCATTTATATGATTTCAACAACTTTCAAACCAGAACCCCTTGATTTATGGTCTGACTACTTCAATACTGATGAGCAAATTTTGGAGACACTCACTGCACCCGACTACCCGTGGGATGATATGCATCATCGCTCGTACTTCCTCCCAGAAGCATCTACATCCACTGCATCCAACTAGCTATCGGTCGAATCGAAAGATTTCATACCCACTAAGGTCGATTGGTTAAAGGACCCCATCCCAGCACCGGATGCCTTTGAAGAAGGGAACATGTCAAACATTTCCCCCACTATACAGATAGACATTTCCACAACACCAGGGAAACCTGAGCTCATCTCGCTGGGCGCATCTTGCACTCAAGCAGAAACTCAGGCGTACAAAAAGCTCTTTCAAGAGTTCCGTGATGTCTTTGCCTGGTCCTATACCGAGATGCCTGGTCTCGACCCCGCCATTATTGAACACCACATTGATACATGGCCTGAGGTACCCCCTGTTCGTCAGAAACAGCGACCCATTCACCCTTCCAAGCTATCCGCTGTTAAAGCTGAGGTCGAGAAACTCCGCAAAGAATGATTCATTTATCCTATTCCGTACACCACCTGGGTGTCGGACCCCGTCCCTGTCAACAAAAAGCAAGGCACCCTTAGAGTATGCACTGACTTCCGCGATTTAAACCACGCTTGTCCAAAAGACAATTTCCCTACACCATTCATTAACCAACTCATTGATGAGTGTGCGGGCCATGAAGTCCTATCCTTCATGGACGGGTTTTCCGGATATAACCAGATCCACATCCGCAAGGAGGATCAGTACAAGACTGCATTCACCACCCCATGGGGCACCTTTGCCTATCGCGTCATGCCATTTGGCCTTAAAAATGCTGGTGCCACTTTCCAGCGAGCCATGACCTATTGCTTTCATGACTTGGTCCATATCCTGCGAGTCTATCTTGACGACCTCACAGCTCGTTCCCGAAAATGATCAGACCACCTTAACGACCTCCGGCAAGTTTTCCTGCGTTGTCGCAAATATAAAATCCGCTTGAACCCACACAAGTGTGTCTTCTGCGTCCCGGCGGGCCGGTTGTTGGGTTTCATTGTTTCCCAAGACGGAATCACTGTCGATCCCCTGAAAGTCAAAGCCATCTTAGAGCTTCCCCCTCCTCGCACGCTTCGGCAGCTTCAGAGCTTGCAAGGGCGGTCCAAATTTCTTAGGCGCTTTGTTCCTAATTACGCCACCAAAGTCCATGGATTCTAACGCTTACTTCGTACCCACATACCCTTTGTTTGGGATGAGCAAGCAGACACGGCATTCGAAGCCCTCAAGAAAGCTCTCACACAAGCCCCCTTGATATCCCCACCGGATTTCTCTCAAGACTTCACCCTTTATGTCTCGGCATCTGAACATGCTGTATCCGGAGTTTTGGTCCAAGAAGATGCCTCACACAAAGAGCATGTGATTTATTACGTCAGCCAGACCTTGTCTGGCCCACCTCTACGTTACCCATACGAGGAAAGATTAGCCCTAGCTGTAGTCTTTTCCGTACAAAAACTGCGACACTACATTTTGCTTAGCCATACCACGGTTGTCGCCGACTCCAACCCCATGGTCTACCTCCTCACCCGACGGCTCCTACAAGGTCGTGTTGCTAAATGGGTCATTATCCTCCAGGAATATGACCTTACTTTCAGAACTCCCAAAAGCACCAAAGCCCTCGCGCTTGCTCACCTCATTACAGACCTCCCATCCTCTTCAACATCACCCGTTATCCAAACGGACCTGATTGATGAGCAGATCTTCATCATTTCATCTGACAACCCTTGGTATGGAGACATATTGACTTACCTTCGTACACAAAAATTTCGACCCCACATCGATCGTGATGGACGCCGTCGCATACGACACCACGCCCCCCGATACCTCCTGATTGGGGATGTACTTTACCGACGCGGCGTTGATACGATCTTACGCCGCTGCCTATCCCATAGTGAGGCAGAACAAGTCCTCAATGATTGTCATAGCGGTGCCTGTGGAGGCCATTTCTCCGGCATGGCTACCGCCCAGAAAATCATTCGGGCCGGTTATTTTTGGCCATCATTGTTCACTGATTGCATCACGGCAGTCAAGCACTACCAGAACTCCCAACTATTTTCCCCCAAAGCAAGAACCCCCCCCGGCCCCCCTTCATCCAGTCATCACTGTCGGACCATTCTGCAAATGGGCCATTGACTTCCTCGACTGCAACCCCCCGTCAGCCGGCGGCCACAAACACATCGTGGTGGCTGTAGATTATTTCACCAAGTGGGCAGAAGCCATGCCGACCTATAATTGCAAAGCCAATACTGCAGCACGGTTTTTCTTCAACCATGTTATCGCTCGCTTCGGAGTACCACAGCAACTAGTCTCAGACCACGGCTCTCACTTCGAAGATGCCGTCTGGAAAGAATTATCAACCATGTTGAAATTTGAACACCATTTCTCTTCCGCTTACTATCCCCAAGGAAATGGCCAAGTCGAAGAGATCAATAAAATCTTGAAGACCATTCTCCAACGTACTATAGACAAGCACAAATCCAATTGGCACCACATGCTTTTCTCGGCACTATGAGCATACCGCACATCAACCAAAACCGCCACCGGTTTTACCCCTTTCCATTTAGTTCACGGTGTCGAATCTGTCCTCCCCATTAAGTGTCAGATCCCAGCCTTACATATCGTCGTTGAGCTCCTACCGGACACTTCCCCGATCGAGCAACGTTTACTGCTCCTAGAGCAGGCCGATGAAGATCGGCGCATAGCCATTCAAAACATGGAAGCTGCTAAACAACGATCGAAACTAAGTTACGACAAACGCGTCCACCCAAGAACCTTTTCGGAGGGAGACCTTGTCCTCGCTTACGATCAAGCTCATGACAAAACCGGAAAGGGAAAGTTCGTGTCCATGTGGCAAGGCCCCTACATTGTACACACTTGCCTTTGGCAGGGGGCATACATTCTGACCGATTCAGAAGGAAACACCCTACGCAACCCACGCAACGGGTTGTACCTTAAACGATTTTACCCATAGAAAATCTGATGGACACCATCGTCCATTTTAGTATAGGCATACATTTTTTGTTCACAAAAAATTTCAAAAAACCTAAATATTTGTTTTTCTCTGCATGACCACAGATGGAACCTCTTCCACTCTGCCATGTCGGTTTCGCTGATGGTGCAAGCCGTTGGTCTCCCAATCTCGCCTCCGCAGCTTGGGTAATATACTTCCCTTCACATGAGTTAATTCACGTTGACGGAGTATGTTTAGGTGCCGCTACCAATAATCAAGCTGAATACGATGCCGTGACCGGTCTCCTGGCTGCTGCTCTCCAGATGAGCATACGTCACCTCAACATTTTCTTGGACTCACAGCTCCTAGTTTCCCAGCTCAACAATGATTACCAGGTACGCGATCCCTGTCTCTTCAGAAAGTTCCTGTGCACTAAACAAATGGTTAGACAGTTTGAATCCATTACATTCACACATGTCCCAAGACACCTCAATAGTGTAGCAGATAATATGGCAAACAGTGTCCTCGACTGGCACACCAATCACATCATGTCATATCCATAAACAAAAAATGCATCCATGTGCAAAACATGTGCCTCCACGGGCATATACAAAAACCAATATTGCATCCACGTGCATAACATGTGCCTCCACGGGCATAAAACAAACAAACCAAATAATGCATCCATGTGCATAACAGGTGCCTCCACGGGCATACATAAATCAACAAACACACTGCCTCCACGGGCATATACAAAAGACAAATGTGCATCCACGTGCATACACGACAATATATCTAAAATATATATCCACATATATATACAAATCAAATGGTGAACATGTCAGAAGTGCCCTCAGCACCCGATATACAAAAAATACATCTGTCATACAAAAATGCTCCCCCATATGCTCATCAGCATTTGGGGGCAGATACAATATGTCTACTCATCTGGATCCCTAGGATCCTCCGGCTCCTCCTCCGACTCCACCTTCGCCGGCCCCGCCGGGTCATGACGACCCCGAACTCGCCGCTCTGCTGGCCCCGCTGGATCGTCCCTCAGACGTATCCTCCCCTGAGCCGGCCCTGCCGGAGCATCTCGTCCACCGCCCCCATGCCTCGCCACGAACACCGCTGCCCTCAACAGGAGCGACTGCCACTCAGGCGGCGCACCAAGACATCCCTGCAAAATGTCCCGATCAAGGTCCCTCCAGCCATCCTCGGGGAGCCCAGCTACGATCCGGGCTAAGGTCCGTCGGACACCATCTATAACGTCGTCCTGAGGGCCAACCCCTCGCCCACGGGCTGCATATCCTCCACCACGCGGAGGAGGTACAGGTATAGGGGGACGAGCGACCACCATCGCCCGCCCCTGCCGAGCCACATAGTCAGGTGGTGGCACTGGACCCACATCTGCACAAAGCAAGTAAACCATTAGATACTATATAACAAAATCATCATGATAAATCAAACTACACATGATATAATATCGAATAAAACACAAAAACATACCGTCTAAGCTCCAGGCCTGTCCTGGGGCACGAGGTATCTCTGGGTCACCCCGGTAGTCCATGCCGGCGTAGGGATAGTCCTCGATCACCAGAGGCATCTGCTCCCACTGCTGATAGAAATCCTCTGTAAATTAGCCGCGGATACCACCGCCAGCACGGGGCATCATCTGCCCCCACCTCATCATACGAGGCTCGCTCGGAAGCCCAACACGAATGGGTACCCGTGGCCGCAAGGTCGGCACTCGCTCAAAGAAAAAACAGCATAAAAACGAGACGTAACAAAACTCGCCTCCCTCTCTAATGGCCTTGTCCAGATCTCTCTGGACACCGGCCAGGAACATCTGCGCTCAGGCATAGTAAGTACCCTGTAGAACGGAATCCACCATCATCGTCTGCCCCCCATACATACGATGTGGTGCAACAGCACCCAGTATCCTCAGAACGCAAGCACCAATAGCTCGCATATCCCACTCACGTAGGAATCTAAGAGTAATAGAGCTGTTTACCAAAACAGCATCATCCACACAGAAAGTATGTAAGAGGTCCTCCATATCTACACCCGAAGGCAACCTCGGCGAGATATCACCCACCTCACCCAAGCGAGGCAACCCAGTCAAAAAATATACATCAGTGAGAGTGATCTCTAATCTCTCACCACCAATAATGAAGGCACCCTCTGCCGGCACCCACCACTGCACGAGCTTGTTCAGGAGTCGCCTCACTGAACGTATAGGCGGAATCTGAGCGAACTTCAAGAGTCCGCTCATGGCCAGGGTCTGTCTCACCCCTCCATCAGTCTCAATCCTCAGCATAAGATCACCGTCGATCTCCCTCTCCCGCCACACGGACTGAGCTCTCCGCAACATCCTCCCAGGAGAACAGAAAAAAAAAATTTTAGCCCCAGCACAAAAAATTTTAGAAAAATCCCATCGCGGCTTTTACACAAAAAGCCGCGATGCCCATCGCGGCTTTCCCACAAAAAGCCGCGATGGCCATCGCGGGATCCATGAAAAAACGCGCGATGAACATCGCGGGTTTTGGCCGGACAGTCGCGATGAACATCGCGACTATCCACCATGAACTCGCGATGAACATCGCGGGTTCCTACTTCACAGTCGCGATGAACATCGCGACTGTGAGCCTAGAACCCGCGCGGTTCATCGCGGGTTCAGCCCCGAAACCCGCGCGGTTCCACGTTGGAGAGTCAACGTGGAGTTTCGCGGCCTTCGGGGGTTCGCCGCCAAACAAAAAAGACATAATTGACAAGGTTAAGGCGAATAGTGTTACCTGCAACTCGCTAAATCGAAAACCAATGGTGAAATCTCCCGAAAATCGAGAAATAGCTCTGACAGCTCTATCAAACTCACACGTAACAATGAAATGTCATTTTGGGGCCCACGCCCTATTTATAGAAATTCCACAAATTTCAAACAACCATTACGGTAGCATACGAAGTCCATTTCTCAAACCGTTGGTACCGTTGGGATCAGCACAGCGAGAACTTCATACAGGTTCTTTGCGTTTCCCGTTTTCACGAAGTCCATTTTTTCACCATTTTTTGGCCTCTCTCGTGGCCTCGGTTTGCGTGCCACAGCGGCCGTTCTCCGTTTTCGATGTGTCTTATATCGCCGGATTCAGTTTTTCGCGCTCGTGATGACACTTGAGATCATTTCTCGCTCTCACCTTTAGATTTTTCGGGCATTTTTTCCCATGCCCCCCTCGTCACCTCGGTTTGCGTGCCACATCGGCCATTCTCCGTTTTCGATGTGTCTTATATCGCCGGATTTAGTTTTCCGCGCTCGTGATGATGCTAGAGATCATTTATTGCTCTCACCTTTAGATTTTCTGGGCATTTTTTCCCATGCCCCCCTCGTCACCTCGGTTTGCGTGCCACATCGGCCGTTCTCCGTTTTCGACGTGCCTTATATCACCGGATTCAGTTTTCCGCGCTCGTGATGATGCTCGAGATCATTTCTCGCTCTCACCTCTAGATTTTTCGGGCATTTTTTCTTATGCCCCCCTCGTCACCTCGGTTTGCGCACCACATCGGCCGTTCTCCGTTTTCGACAATCCTTAGGTCACCGGACCCAGTTTTCCGCACTGATGACGATGCTTGAAACCTTTTTTCGCCCTCATCATTCCATTTTTGTTCGGTATAATTTTATCCCTTTTTCGGGCCGAGCAACACCTTTTACGAAAAAGGCACTTAGGGAGTTTTCTGTTAAGCTCTTTTCTGACTCCTAAAACAATGAAAAGATCGCCGAGCAATCTTGCTTCCTTTCATGCTCGCTAAACGTATCTGAAAGGGCGTCTACCTGGTATAAGTTTACCCCTTTTCCGGACCTCGTAGACTAATTACGAAAAAGGTATACTCTAGTCACATCGGCTAGAAGAGTTCTCCATCCGCATCATTTTATGCTTTTTCGGGCCTTGGAGACTAAACTACGAAAAAGAACACAAATAGAGTCCACTTACCGCTTTCAGACTCTCTAAACATGAAAGAAACCATGAGCATGCGCCGTCCTGGGCTCACAAAATCCACAGGACCGTACCATTTCAGAGCACACTTTTACCCCTTCTTGGAGCTCATTAAAACTACGAAGAAGGAATCAATGGTGCCTCTTGGCGCTACAACACATCATGTCTACTCACATGGTAGCTTCCCCATTTTGGTCGCCTTTGTTCAGAGTATTCTGCAGTATGTCACCTTGATAATCCCTCGACAGCACCTATCAGCTCGTCCTCCCCCCCCCAGAGTCAATATATACCATTCAGTCAAAGCAATGATCCCCACACCTACAAGTCAGTTCCCTACGCTGCCAGGTCAACCATGTCATCATGCTCTGAACAAAGGAAGTTTGAGTCTACCCATTTTTTGACCCAGTTATTTCCCTTCCCCAGAGGTATGTCAGTCCTACCATCAGTACTACATCACTTCAGTTCTACACCTCGTGCTCCTATCAAGGAAACATCATTACCTTGTTAGTTGTTGGTCTCCCTCTGTCGACGACAACCACATTGATTCCAGAGGATAGACCTAGAGGTCCCTGTGTCTTGGACTCATTACCATTTATGATGAGTTCCTACGAATCATTTCGAGAGGAATCCTCAGTGCCTCTCCGAATGGTTGTTTCTCACATGCTCGACTTCAACACCTTGATCGCATCGTTGAGACTCGCACAGGGTATTGGTGCGTTCAGTTATTAGTCGAAGACCCCGGATACCACCTGACTCCTCCACATTTGAGAGTCTACCTATGGATACAACCAGTTACATTGTTTCTATAAATATCCGGTTTGCGTATGGCGACAGTATCCCAGAGGACTCACAGTCGTTGAGTCCATACAGATGTTGGACACCTTCAGTTTCTTATTCCAATGTATCAGTTATTGAGATCAGCCATCATCATGAGTATATCCCACAATAATGTCCCCTCTGGACCATTATGATGTACCAGTATATTTCTTTACGTATTAGATCCCCCTTGTTATAGGTCAAACTTGCACCTCTCCGTCCGTGATCACCCTGAGCTGCTGATCACACAAAAGGACAACTTGGATGGAGGAGCATGTTGACCTTGGATGTTATGACAACTCATCCCATTTCCTGAGAACACTGGAAAACATACAAAAATATCATTTTGAGGTATGAGCGCTACTCTACTTAAAGAGACTAGCGCCCATACGCGACTCCAGTGCATAATAGTAGCGCCCATATCAGTATATACGCTACTCCTTATTATCAAAGTAGCGCTCGGAATTTAAAACTAAATGAGCGCTATTTCTCAAACAATAGAGTAGCGCCCTATACGCTACTCCACTGTGTAATAGTCGCGTGTATCTTAAAAATGATTAAAAAATATATTAATCCATCGAAGAGGATTAGTTGAAGGCAGTTTCTTAACTTCCCCAACCTCCTCATCAACTTGAACTGCTCCCTTAAACCTATAAATTCCTAGATGACTAAGGGAGCAAGGTTAGAAGAAATTATGAATTCAAATGATTACTAAAGAATGAGAGGATGAGTTAATGGAGAAACTGTTGCAGAAGACATTCAGACCAGAGCAGAGCCAGAGCCCAGGATCTAGTTGCAGGAGCCTGCTTCATTATCAGGTATATTTGTACTGCATACTATTTTGACAAATAAAGGTTGAAGTGTTTCCTTGTTCCAATCTGAAGGTGTTATAAAATGGCATTTTGAATTGGATTTACTTTGGTCAATACTGGATATTAAACATAATCTTTGTTTATTTTATGATTTATATTTTGCCCAAAGTGTTTGAGGAAGGTATTGTTGTTTCAGGTTTGCTGAAAGAAAGTAGATTTGAGAGCTGGACACAAGACTGGGTCAAGGCTAGGATCAGACTCCAGTAAAAGATATGTTCTCTAAATCTGTAATCTATTTCTTTTGTGAACACCTCTGTAATGACATAAATGCACTTACCTGTCACCCCAACCAAGTTGATAGTTTAGTTTCCTGACTATAGGGTAGAAATATCCGCCAACAGACTGGCGACTCCGCTGGGGATATAGAGTTTTGGCTTTAGGAAACCATTGTTTTTGGATGTCTTCTCGGTTTATTTTGATTCCTTCGATGTGTTAAGAACTTTTTTAGGTATCCTGTGTTTTTGGCTTGCCTGCTTTCATCGATTTTCATACCCTCCAAAGTCATTTTCCTAGCCTTTGAAATATAACCACTTATACTATGAAACGAGAACTATATACTATGAACGAGAACTCTACCCATAAAAACGATGATTTTTGCAAAAAAAACACCAAAAACACCCCCCAAATAGAAAAGTGTTGATGCCAGTATACACGTATTTTTTTTTAGGGTAAAAAATAGAGCCATGGCCTAAACATCCCATATTGTTGTTTAACAAAACTTTAAAATCAACCTTAAATTGGAATTTTTTCTTTTTCTTGAAGAGATAAATTACAACTTTCAGGAAAATTGCATATTAAACAAAAAAACAAATTTCTCTAATAATTTCACCATTATAACCATATAAAAACAAAGGAATTATGATGCGATTCATAATGAGATAATATATTAGACCATACAAGAACAAATGGTTCATATAAATATTCAAAAACTCCTCTAGAGTTTCAATTACAAAAATCATACTAGTAAAAAACATCTAAACTGCTTCTTCAAATTCATCCATGGATTCTGACACCCCATCATCAAAAACTCCTCTAGAGTTTCAATTACAAAAATCATACTAATAAAAAGTATCTACATTGTTTCTTCAAATTCATCCATGGATTCTGACACCCCATCAGAATCTACATTTTCTGCAGATGAAGGACTTGATGAAGATGTAGATGACCCATACTCTTCTCTATTATCAATGGGCGCACAATCTGAGTCTACATCTATACCCATCATTTCAGATGTCATATTCCTTCGGGATCTACAACTTTGTTTAATACACTCCCATCTTGCACGAATGCTCCCTATTCCACGAATATTAGCTTTGAGTTTTAAAAAAGAAATTAAAAACAAATTAAACTAACATTTAAACTAATGTTATAATTAAAAATTTAAAAAAAATTAAAAACAAACTAAACTAAGATAACATTATAATTAAAAATTTAAAAATACATTAAAAAAAAATACTATATATCTATACTAAACTAAGATAACATTATAATTAAAAATTTGAAAATACATTAAGAAAAAATACTATCTATCTATATACTAACCAAACTAACATTATAAAATTTTTTAAAAAAAACTATACAAAAACTTAAAAGCAATTAAAACAAAAATTTAAAAACAATAAAAAATCAAACTATGCAAAATTTTAAAATAAATTAAAAAACAAAATAATTAAAAAAAAAATAAACTATACAAAATTAAACAAACTTTAAACAAAATTTATAAAAAATTAAACAAACTTTAAACAAAATAAAATTTATAAAAAATTAAACAACCTTTAAATAAAATTTATAAAAAACATAAACTATACAAAAATAAAAAAAAAACTATACAAAAATCAAAACAAAATTTAAAAAATAAAACAAAATTTAAAAAATAAACAAAATTTAAAAAAAAATAAACAAAATTTAAAAAAAAATAAACAAAATTTAAAAAAAAATAAACAAAATTTAAAAAATAAAACAAAATTTAAAAAACAAACAAAATCTAAAAAATCAAAAAAATCAAAACAATGCAATGGGCGGCCCTCGGGGCCCCCTCGATGCCGGGCATCGAGGGCCTGCCCCGAGGGCCGCCCATTGGCGCCCGACGGGCGGACGTCCGCCCGCTCGGCCGCCAATGGGCGGCCCTCGGGGCCGGCCCTCGGTGCCCGGCATCGGGGGCCGGCCCCGAGGGCCGCCCATTGGCGCCCGAGCGGGCGGACGTCCGCCCGCTCAGGCGCCAATGGGCGGCCCTCGGGGCCGGCCCTCGATGCCAGGCATCGACGACCGGCCCCGAGGGCCGCCCATTGGCGCCCGAGCGGCGGACGTCCGCTCGCTCGGGCTCCAATGGGCGGCCCTCGGGGCCGGCCGTCGATGCCCGGCATCGAGGGCCGGCCCCGAGGGCCGCCCATTGCATTGTTTTGATTTTTTTTATTTTTTAGATTTTGTTTGTTTTTTAAATTTTGTTTTATTTTTTAAATTTTGTTTATTTTTTTTTAAATTTTGTTTATTTTTTTTTAAATTTTGTTTATTTTTTTTTAAATTTTGTTTATTTTTTAAATTTTGTTTTATTTTTTAAATTTTGTTTTGATTTTTGTAT
This sequence comes from Larix kaempferi, assembly GCA_027924585.1. Classification (NCBI taxonomy): domain Eukaryota; kingdom Viridiplantae; phylum Streptophyta; class Pinopsida; order Pinales; family Pinaceae; genus Larix; species Larix kaempferi. The sequence continues at coordinate 1,536,099 of BSBM01000146.1, forward strand.
AGTTTTTTTTTTTATTTTTGTATAGTTTATGTTTTTTATAAATTTTATTTAAAGTTTGTTTAATTTTTTATAAATTTTATTTTGTTTAAAGTTTGTTTAATTTTTTATAAATTTTGTTTAAAGTTTGTTTAATTTTGTATAGTTTATTTTTTTTTTAATTATTTTGGTTTTTAATTTATTTTAAAATTTTGCATAGTTTGATTTTTTATTGTTTTTAAATTTTTGTTTTAATTGCTTTTAAGTTTTTGTATAGTTTTTTTTAAAAATTTTTATAATGTTAGTTTGGTTAGTATATAGATAGATAGTATTTTTTCTTAATGTATTTTTAAATTTTTAATTATAATGTTATCTTAGTTTAGTATAGATATATAGTATTTTTTTTTAATGTATTTTTAAATTTTTAATTATAATGTTATCTTAGTTTAGTTTGTTTTTAATTTTTTTTAAATTTTTAATTATAACATTAGTTTAAATGTTAGTTTAACGTCCGCCCGCTCGGGCGCCAATGGGCGGCCCTCGGGGCCGGCCCTCGATGCCGGGCATCGACGGCCGGCCCCGAGGGCCGCCCATTGGCGCCCGAGCAGGCGGACGTCCGCTCGCTCGGGCGCCAATGGGCGCCCCTCGGGGCCGGCCGTCGATGCCCGGCATCGAGGGCCGGCCCCGAGAGCCGCCCATTGGCGCCCGAGCGGGCGGACGTCCGCCCGTCGGGCGCCAATGGGCGGCCCTCGGGGCCGGCCCTCGATGCCGGGCATCGACGGGGCCCCGAGAGCCGCCCATTGCATTGTTTTGATTTTTTTTATTTTTTAAATTTTGTTTATTTTTTAAATTTTGTTTTATTTTTAAATTTTGTTTATTTTTTTTTAAATTCTGTTTAATTTTAGTATAGTTTTTTTTAATTTTGTTTTATTTTTTTTATTTTGTTTAATTTTTGTATAGTTTTTTTTAATTTTGTTTTATTTTTTAAATTTTGTTTTATTTTTATTTTTAATTTTGTTTAATTGTTGTATAGTTTATGTTTTTTTAAATTTTGTTTTTTTTTTTTTAATTTTGTTTAATTTTTGTATAGTTTTTTCTAATTTTGTTTTTTTTTTAAATTTTGTTTTATTTTTTTTTAAATTTTGTTTGATTGTTGTGTAGTTTATGTTTTTTTAAATTTTGTTTAATTTTTTTGTTTAAAGTTTGTTTAATTTTTTATAAATTTTGTTTAAAGTTTGTTTAATTTTTTATAGTTTAATTTTTTTTTAATTATTTTGTTTTTTAATTTATTTTAAAATTTTGTATAGTTAGATTTTTTTATTGTTTTTAAATTTATGTTTTAATTGTTTTTAAGTTTTTCTATAGTTTTTTTAAAAAAATTTATAATGTAAATTTGGTTAGTATATAGATATTTAGTATTTTTTTTAATGTATTTTTAAATTTTGTTTAAAGGTTGCTCGCTTGGGTGCCAAAGGGCGGCCCTCAGGGCCCTCGTCGATGCCCGGCATCGAGGAGGCCGTGAGGGCCACCCTTTGGCACCCAAGCAAGGGAGGTCACTCGCTTGGGCGCCAAAGGGCGGCCCTCACGGCCCCCTCGATGCCGGGCATCGACGGGGTTAGTTTGATTTGTTTTTAATTTTTCTTTAAATTTTTTATTATAATGTTGTTAGGAATTTTTTATTATAATGTTGTTAGGGGTTAGTTTAATTTGTTTTTTAATTTATTTTATTATAATGTTAGAGGGGGGAAACATGCAGCAGAAGAGGACATGAATTTGGCCTCCATGATATTGTTGATTAGTTTCATGTTTTGAAAAAAATGCTAAGTTTGATAATATTTTGATAAGATATATTAGTAATGTTTTGACTTTCAGACTTAATTTTAGAAATAAAATTTCTATATATAATGTTTGAAATATGTTTTTTACAAATAATTTGTATAGTTTTTCTTGAATTTATGTGAATCAACACTTTTCTGAAAATAATATGAAATAGTATCATTTTTATACAAAACATATCTGAAAATTGATTGAAAATGGTTTTAAATGTCTATATTGTCTGGAATTTTTTACAATTTTGTCAATAAAAGTGTCTTATTTTGTCCATAAAAATGTCTTATTTTATAGAAAAAATTACAAAATGTATATGTTTTTCATTATAAATTGCTTAAAAATGTATGCTATTTTGCTAAATTTCTAAAAATGTACCTGAAAATGGAAACTAATTTTTTTTTACGATAAAGATAATTCAAAGGTCCCAAAAAATGCCTCGAAATGAAAATGTGTGATACTGGCATCACCCCTTTTTGAAACGGAGCTAAAAATACCTACTAAAATTAGGAGAGAGAAAAACGAGAACTGTGTCGAGTTCTCGTTTCATAGTATAAGTGGTTATATGAGCGCTACTCTTACATATACACAGTAGCGCTCATACGCTATTGTTCTGTATATACAGTAGCGCCCGTTTTGGCATGGGCGCGAGTTGCTCTACTGCACAGTAGAGTATATTTCCTGAAGCAGTCATTTTTTGATTTTTCTTGCTTTTGGCCCTTTGGAGACTTTCTGACTTTGTTGTAGGATTCTTGGGATGATTGCATAAGGTTTTTAATCGTTGATTCAAGTCATAGAACCACTCCTTAAAGTTTTTCCATTTTTTAAACCAATTGTTGACCTTTGGATTTCTTTGAGACCTTTTTGACCTATTTGGAAGACCTAGTGGTGTTTGGTCACGAACATTTTCACTTGTTTTCAAACCCTGACTGCTTTTGCCCATTTACAAACCTGTACACTCCTGTGTCTGTTGTTTGTGGTGAAGTTGTCTGCTCTCTCCTATCCATGTCCTTTGTTTAGGGTTTGGTCTTTGGTAGAGCTTCTAGGGTGTCTTCTCTTTTTGTCAAGTTTCATTTTCTTCCGAGACTTTTGTCTTCGATGGTCACAAGTGCTTTTTGAATAGCTGTAGGCTAGTTTTCACCTCTCAGTTTTCTTCGTATTAGTAGGGCAGCCTGCTTGTCTACGTGTACTTGGCTTTGTGGTCTTGTTAGGGTTAAACACTTTGGGTCAGTCCTTGGGTGTTCTCTCCTTGGTTTTCTCCCACTTGGTGTCCAAGTTTATAGGCTTTTTCCTGAGTAAAAAACCTGTAGACCAAGCCTTTCTCGAGTTAGGTCTCGATAGCTATAGGCCCAAGAACATTTGCCATACTTCCACTTTTTGCATAAGAAGTTTTTATTTGGCTTTCCATTTTTTTTTCATAGTTCTTTTTCGGTCATTGAAAAAGCAAAAAAAATTTGGTACTTTGAGTTAAATAGAACTTGTTTTTGTCAATGCAAAATAGCTTAGTATATTTTGTTTAATTCAAAAAGAAAACAAAAAATTAGTGGGAAAGTTTGCTTAGATTTTCATTTTTGAAAAAGGTAGATAAAAAAAAATAATAACAAAAAATAAAAGAGTTTTGTTGTAAGAAAATTTGAATATATTTGCATTTAGTTTTCTTGTTATAACCACGTTCACACACTCACTATCCCCTTTGCGTAATAAAAGCCCTTAAAATTTATTAATAAAATGAACTAGAAACCTTTTCTTTTTTAGGGCACACTACACCAACTAGTCTTGGTTAGGGTCTTGGGTTTAAATCACCTTAAACCACCCAAGATCACACATTGCGCAATAATCGTAGTGAGATTATCATTTAGGCAAATCCACTACACTCAAAAATTGCCTGGGAGCATATGCAGTAGGTCAATGTGAGATCGGTTTGTGGGAATACCTCTCCTACTTTCTGATTGAGCATACGCCAGGATCGGATAGTGTATTGGGGACTCTTTCGAGTTTCGGGCTTAGCTACCCTGCCCACACTTTCTGATTCGACCGGTGACTGTTCCCCCAGGATTTTTCGGTGTTTTGGTATCCTTAGTATCAGACTTTTAGGTTCTTATACAGGTGACAGCAGAGGGTATATCTGCTGTACCTAGGACAGACATGGGAGGAAATCCCTTGCAGGTCTTTGGGAGGGCGGTTGGGTGATTCCAGCGCTTGCACCCTTAGTCATTGTATTGTGGACCCCGGGTAACTGTTCTTCATCCTTCGTTGATCTGTTCTGGGCCCTCATCATCCCAGACTCTTCTCCGGAAGGCACCTTTGTTTGATTGGTTTGCATACTTAGGAATTTTTAGTTGGTGTGTTGTTTGCCCCCTAGTCTTAGTGGCCCCTAGGTTCTAGGTTGTTTATTGGATATCTATAATCACGGAGAATCAACAACTCCGTAGATCGAGAAGGATTCAAAACCTTCCTCCTATTAGAATAGAACCTATTCAACCAGCTAAAAGACAGCGGGTAAACCCCAGTATTTCTTCAGAAATTACCTCTGAAATAGAACTGCTTGAAGAAATACTTATAACAGAAAACCTTGAAACTGAGGTTCCTGAGGAACCATCACCAGGTATCACAGATCAACAACCTTTTAATACTGTTGAGGTGGAAGATCTTACTTCTGCGAAGTATAGCACTCCTTTCAATCCTCCCTTAACTAACACTAGAATTCCGTTGCTGTCACCTGTTGGTTTCCAACAGCCTCTTTTCAGTGCAGATCTTTTGCTTCCCGATCATCTGATGACTAATACAGGAGGTGAACAAGGGGGTCCCCAAACTCCCACTTTAGGTATGAATACCAGCATAGTTAACCCTTCTTTTACTGCTACATCTAGTCAGGCACAAACTACGTTTGTGCCTACTCCATCTTTCAGTTTTAACACTAGTACTTTAGGAATGCCTAGTTTCACAAAAATGGCATCTATTCCCACGTCTACTGTTAGACCTAGCGGTATGGCTAACTGTGCAACACCTTCTACTTCACAACCTTTATATCAGATCCCTAGTACTTGGGTTTCCACACCTGTGGTAGGACCAAGTGTTTCAGCAAACATGCCAGTCATGGGTACCATGACTGCACCGTCCACATCAGCTTCGGCTGGTTTCAACAACTTTGTAGGCCCTAACTTGAATCAGGGTAGCATGCCTGCAAATAATGTTCCTTTTTCCTTATTCTCAGGGGGAGGGGGCAACTTTTTCAACCAGCAATATGGCGGGGCTAACACCCAGCCACAATGGACGAACCAACAAAGCACTAATCCGCTCTCGTACGGGTGGGGAAATTTTAATCATTCTTTCTCACAACAACAACAACTGGAAGGGGGCAACCCCTACCAACAAATACCTGGGGGTAACCCCTACCAACAGTTAACTGGGGGTAACCCCTATCAACAGTTGGGAGGTGGAAACTCCTACCAACACATGGCCGGGGGCAACCCTAATCACCAAATGGCTGGGGGCAACCCCTACCAACAATTCATGGGACAAACAATGGGTGCTTTCCCTTATCAAGCTTCATCTCACCGGCCTCGTCTACCTTTTCTGGCAACTTTGAATTTGCCAGACCTTTCGAAATTGACAAATGATCCTGTGTGTCATAACGCAGCATGGGCATCAGTTCCCACCAAATTACCTTCGGATATTCCCAAATTCGAAGGCAAAGCTGGTGAAGATCCTGGTGACCATGTCACTACCTTTCATTTGTGGTGTTCTTCAAATTCATTGAATGAATATTCCATCAGGTTGAGATTGTTTCAAAGGACCTTAACTGGTCCCGCGGCCAAATGGTACATTGAGTTACCTGCGGCTACTTTCTCTAGTTTTGGGGATCTGGCCACCGTCTTTTTGAACCATTTCCAACTTCCTGTTCGGTATGATGCCGAAACAGAACTTTTGTCTACTTTTAGACAAAACAAAGCCACTCACCTATCTAACCACATTCAGGAGTGGCGAAGACGGAAGAGGCTCATAAAGGCCAATATCCCTCCAGAGTTCCTGCTTTAGTGGTACTTGAAATCACTCCTTCCTTATATTTCTAAGGAAGTAGAGACATCTGGAGTCTCCAATGAAGAAGAAGCCATCTTAAGGACTCAACAGTTAGACCTTGTATACGCACAATCTGGTTTACTGTATGAGATTATACCGGACGCACCGAGATCAAATACTGATCTAAGTAGACCCAAACCTGGACCACATGCTGACGGCATAGTGGGTTCGGTTAACTCTGCAGCATTCGAAGCACTGACCAAACAGGTCCAAGCCTTAACTGTCAAACATTCGACTGCAGACATTGCTTCCGTCACAACCTCTCCTTCTACTTTTGAATCTGTTAATCAGGTTCAGAACAATCAAAAGGGCCCTCGGCAGCCCAACAACAAAAAGAAGGGCAAGAAAGGAGAGGGGAACCAACAAAAGCCCAAAAAAGATAATGCCGAAGAGGGTAATAAAGAAGAGAAGAAGGTTAGGTTCCCTTGTAAACTTTGCAAACAAAACCACCTTACTCATTAATGCCCTCTACTAGAAGAAGCCCAGAAGCTTTTGAAAGAGAAGAAGCCTGCCGTCTTGAAAGATCCATTTCCCAAAGGACAAGGCTCCACTTCTGGCACCTCCAAAACTGGGGGCACTTCACACGCTTCGGTTGATCAAACATTCATAAACATGGTCAACTCAGATGCACTTTTGCAAACCAGAGCTAAGAATTATACCCCGGAAACGCAGAGAAAGGATAAGGAGATTGCTGAATCCTCCACTCCACTCCACATACCTGTGGACCCAATGCCTAAGATTCCGAAAGGTGTCTTAAAGAGGGCATCGCACAATCCCAACACGCGGGCTGCTTCCAACTACAATGTAGTTGAAGATCTAGCCCAAACTCCTTGTGCCATGTCTACCTTAGAAGTCTTGCAGAGTTGTCCTTTGCAACGAAATGCACTTCTGGCAGCTATTGGGAGTATGGAGTCTTCCAACATGTCTGCGCGATTTGATATGACTGATGTCAAATACCGGTTGCCATATCACGTTGCCCTCCAGATTGAAGTCGTTCATGGTCCAATGACCATAAGATGAGCTATAGTAGACGAGGGAGCGTCGACTTGCGTAATGTCTATTTCCTGCTGGAAAGCTCTAGGTTCTCCTGAGTTGGTCCCTTCCAACACAATGCTTACTGCATTTGATGGCAGAACTTTCCGTCCACATGGAGTTTTGCCATCATTTAATGTCACTTTGGCCGGTAAGATAGTTGCTGTTGAGATTGAAGTTCTGGACGCTCCGCTCGATTACAACATGTTATTGGGCAGGAGTTGGACTTATGCCATGCAAGCTATAGCATCGGCAGTTTTTCGAGTGGTCATGTTCCCATTTGAAGGTAAGATCGTTACAGTCGATCAACTTTCTTTCACTCAAGGAAAACACCAGACTTCTACGGAAACCACGATTCCTTTGATTGATCAAACCACCCCAGTTAGCTAGAGTTTAGGAGCAGGACTTTTTGGATCACTGATTGGCACTTTTGACCTACCCGCTCCTACTTTATTTGTTGGTACTGAAGGATGTTCATCGTCTGAAACTCCTATGATTAGTTCAACAACTGATTCCGAGTTTCTCTCAGCTAATACAAACCCCTCCGTGCCTACCCCTGTTGTAGAAGTTACCCATTTGGAGTCTCATCAAACTACAACAAGACATATGTCGACTCAATTGGTGTCTGTCGAGTCAAATATAGATTGTGCCACTACTCAGACACCTAACCCAATTCATTCTCTCAACAGTTCAGGAATTACTTTACCTTCTGATGAGGAAATGTTAGAAGCTTTGAATGACCCAGAACATCCTCGTGAACATATAAATCGCGTGTCTTTCTTGTTTCCTTTCCTTCACTTATTAGAGAGAGGGGAATTTTGTTCACCACCCGATGAGAATACTGGTCTCACCCCTTCACAAGTTGCCATTGTTGAAGCAAATAGAGCACATACCTCGTTGGTGAACATTTTTACTGGAGTTAACGGAAACATTTTCTTTGAAATGGGATGTTATCTCGATGAAATAATCCCATATGCTAACCTTTTCCGTGAGTTCCATAATACCTTTGCCCGGCCTCCTGAGGAAGATCCAGGCATTGACTCTACCTTTAGAAGTACTACGCCTAGGTGGAAATACTTTTTCTTGTAACATAGCTGTATATTTTTGTATAGTTAGTTTTGTTATGTCCGTTAGGTGATCTGATGTGTGCTTCTCGTTTCATGTACCAGATGTCAACCGCACATTTCTTAGGATTTGCTGATGGCGCCAGTCGCCACACCTGTCAGTTGGCTGCAGCATCTTGGGTCATTTATTCACCCGCTGACCAACTTGTCTCTTCGGGGGGGGTTTGTTTGGGACCTACCACGAACAATGTGGCTGAATACAGTGCAGTTATAGAACTTCTCCGAGATGCCCTCAGTCATGGCATTTCATACCTGGAGGTAAGGCTTGACTCACAACTAATTGTATTTCAGTTAACAGGTGTCTATCGGATTAGAGATCCAGGATTGCTACGACAGTTTCTACGAGTTAGATTATTGGAAAGACATTTTCATTCTATCAGATATGAACACATTCCAAGAAATTTAAACAATTTAGCTGATTCGTTAGCAAACTATGTGTTAGACTGGCATTTGCATCATACATTGTAAACAACATTCCACACATAAAATTTAAAACACATTCACATGTAAATAACCGATATTGTATATATAACTGATACCGTATCAAAAAATATGAGTTCTGAGTCATGAGTCTCATAAGTCAAGTCATAAAAGTACAAAAGTTGGGCATGGCAGCCTCAAAAAATATATACATATAATGTTTTTCTTCTCCTATGGAGAAGGAGGAACCTCCTCATCATCTACCCCATTACGGTAGCATATCACTAGTCTAGCAACCCTACGCAGTAATCTAAGCCATGCTGGGGGCACCCCAACAACATCTTCCTGCATGTCAACAGGTATCTGGTCCATGCGGCTGGTAGGAATCTCATGAGTCAGTCGACTCATTTTCCTCTCCAGGGTTCCCAGCATAGCTTCTGCTGCGGTGATATCAGCTGGCCTCACATAGATAGTAGGATGGCCCTCGGGACGAACAGGCCCAACATCTGCATTGAACACTTGTTTAGAACTCCAAAACTCATTTCAAAAAAAAAAAATCAAATATTTGAAAAGTTTGAAAAAATTAAATAAATTCTCAAAAAGTAAACATACCAATATCTCCCCAGGCTCCACCTGGCGGAAGTACCAGCTCTGGGTCGTGAAGAAAATCCAGTCCAGCATAGGGAAACTGCTCAAAAGCGGGAACTTGCCTCTCCCACCACCCCCAGAAGTCATCTGTATGGTAACAATAGTGACTCTCCCCACCACCCTGGCGGAGAAAAATATCACCCCAACGGCCTAGTCTGGGCTCACGGGGCTTAACCTGTGGTAATGGCATTCCCAAACTAATAGCAGGCATTCTCTCGAAGAAGAAAGTACACAAGATACTCCCATACCCAAAATTCTTCATTGTACCAGATTTGCAACTTGTCAATTGATACTTCATGTTTGCCAACAAGCTAGTACTCCAATCATAAACATGCCCATGCAAGCACTGTACACCGACATGCATCGAGTTCCTAGAAGCTAAGTGTTGTGATGCACTACCGGATACCCGGTTGATCATGCTCACTATCACTTTCAGCGGGAGACCATCAATAGTTGAAATCAGGATTTGGCTTCCCGATTTTTCTGCTCCGGCAACACAGTAGGTGTTCACATATTCTTGCACTGATCGTGCACCCAAGCGAGATGTACTTTTTAGATTGATTACGTCTCCTCTCCTTGAGAGACCGGTTATAAAATATATATCCTCAATGGTAAGCTCAAGAGTTTGCCCTCGGATGATGAAGGTATTTGTATCGACATCCCAATACTGAATCAATCTCCGAAACAACTTGTTTAGTGCCCGCATGTTTACGGTTCGATAAAATTTCAACAAACCGCATCTACGGAGTGCATGAAGGGTAGCAGGGTCTTGCATAGCTAGTCTATCCATGTCTTCATGCTCCCTTTCCCTCCATTGTAAGACCATCCTGCACAAAAACCCCAAAAATTTTGAGTCTCGGCGCTTTAATTTGGCTTTGCAAATGTGTACGCTACTGTGTATATTACACAGTAGCGTGTAGGCGCTACTCTGTTTGAGCAAAGTAGCGCCCATTGCCTTCGTACGCTACTGTTATGTATATACAGTAGCGCCCGCGCATAAAACTTTATGAGCATTGCGTTTCGGGCCATTTTTCCTCAAAATTTTAAAAACAAACCATTGAAATGCAAGTTGGGTGGATTTCTACTTACTTGGTGGAAGCAGTTTGGCGATTGGATGCTCCGTTCGATCACAAAGGAGATTTGAAATTCGTGAAAATGTGCCCAATGTTTGTCCTACAACACAAAATGCAAATTGATTTGTTAATATTGAAATTATATATATAATTGGATTTTAATTTTTACCCATAAATTTTAATTTTCTATAGTTTCAAACATTTTCAAAAACCCTAATTAATCAATTGAAACACAATATAAGGTATAAAATTGATCCAAGTTCATTTTTCACTCAAATGTTGTTGAATTCGTCTCCTGACCTCAAATTTCTTAACGATAAATCTTGTCAATTAGCTAAACATTTCAAATCCATATATTCTTTAAGATTTTTGCGTCATCGACTAATATTTTGTTGAAAACCTAGTTTTTGGCAGGACATGAAGTTACGATCCCAGAAGCTGACCTTTAAGTCATTTTAAGCCCTTGTTTGGACTATTTAAACCTAAACAAGATTGCTGAGCAGACTTGTCCTCTTCGAGCTCGTTAAAGTATCCGAAGGCTCATCCACTCAAGTATAGAATTACCCCTTTTCCGGGCCTCAGTGGATTAACTACGGAAAAGGTATACTCTAGGTATACGTCAGTATGCGCTAGAAGAGTTCTCCTTTCATTGTTTTATACTTTTTCGGGGGAGGAGACTAACTATACGAAAAAGGACCTTCTAGAGTCTCTCTTTAGGGTTTTCAGACTCTCTAAATATGAAAATACCAAGCGAGCATACACCTACTCGGGCTCGATGTGAAATCCACGAGAGGGTAAATAGAGGACTGTTTAAGTTTTTCAACTCTATAAACAAGAAAACACCGCCGAGCACAGACCAATCCGGGCTCGATATAAAATCCACGGATAGGTGAAAAGAGGATTGTTTAAGTTTTTCAGACTCTATAAACAGGAAAACACCGGCGAGCATTAATCTGCTTGGGCTCGATACTAAAATCTGCGAGCAGATATATGGAGTTATTGTTTAAGTTTTTCAGACTCCTTAAAATTGAAAACACCGGCAAGCAAGAACAGATCTCGGCTCGATACTAAAATCCAGAGATCAGTACATATAGAGTAATCTTCTATCTCTTCTTCGAACTCTTTAAATTATGAAGAAGGTACTGAGTCTTCCTCCCATGGGCTCATTAAATTATTTACATGGTTGGACCTATTGAGTTTTCATTCTTTCTTGGACTCATTAAATCCACAAGAAGGGTATTCTTTTATCTAAAAAGAATAAGGAACGGGAAAACACATCATATCTTCATTGTTAAAGGCAGTATCAGTCAAGTCCTATCCTTGAACACAGCACCTACTTGAGTCTATCTTGTCGGTTGGGTTTAGTTTTTGGCCTTAGGGTGAACCTTTCCTCTGAGTTATTTACTCCCCCGGTTTGGTTATTCTTCCAACCATATGGAGGGTCTGCTAATGTCTCTTACATTTCAGACTTATTTACCCCATTATGTCAGAAACTGCCTGAGTCACTTTGTGTCGTGCTCAATGTTCAAGGATATACCCTGTGTCAGCCATTCTGCAGTTTACCTTGACCTCATGTGTCGGCCTTCCTAGTGTCAGTCTTGTTACATATCATTTCGTATCAGCTCTTACCAGTTGAGTGTTCCTCGAGTTGGATGATGGAGGATGCCTTAAGGCCTCCCTTCCAACGGACTTCTTCCCATCGACATCAAATCATTATTCTGGGATTGAAGTTTAGAGTTTCGGTTAGTACCTTGGAGATTGCAGTCACCAGTGGCAATTTTCCTCGCTGTTGAATGATGAGAATACATCAATGTCTCTTCTTCGACAGGATTCCCAAGTGTTCGACTCCAAATCCATCTATTCACATTTGGCGAATCGTACTTGGTACCTTGGACTCCATTATCATTATCGATGGAAGTCCTCGCGTTTGTTAACGGTATACATCAATGACCGGTAATCAGACGATGCCCTCCATGTTCGACTATCAGCTCATCTATTCACATGGCTCGGGTTTGTACCTAGGGTTGTTATGGGATGAAGACCTTGGGATTTGGATGACATAACCCCATTTTGTTATCACCCAAGTTGCGCAAGACTGAGCCTCACTTCTATACGGCTCTCCATGAGACATAGATCCAGTGTGTTGTTATGGCTATGATCTCTTAGTTTGACATGGATCCACGCCTGTATTTCAAGTGGCCATGCTTTTATATACATCTCCTTGTTATGTATCGGAGATCATGTTATATCACCTTACACATCTATAAGATGTCAACAATGTAATTGCTCGCTGACCTTGATTTTTGTTGCAGGTTTCTTGCGATTTTTTCCTGCGGTTCTATGCTCTCTCTCTGGTTTTGGATTATAATGTATTTCGGCCATCGCTTCCCTCTGACCTCATACATTAGGGGGCATCTGTTATAGGTCAAACTTACACCTCTCCGTCCGTGATCACCCTGAGCTGCTGATCACACAAAAGGACAACTTGGATGGAGGAGCATGTTGACCTTGGATGTTATGACAACTCATCCCATTTCCTGAGAACACTGGAAAACATACAAAAATATCATTTTGAGGTATGAGCGCTACTCTACTTAAAGAGACTAGCACCCATACGCGACTCCAGTGCATAATAGTAGCGCCCATATCAGTATATACGCTACTCCTTATTATCAAAGTAGCGCTCGGAATTTAAAACTAAATGAGCGCTATTTCTCAAACAATAGAGTAGCGCCCTATACGCTACTCCACTGTGTAATAGTCGCGTGTATCTTAAAAATGATTAAAAAATATATTAATCCATCGAAGAGGATTAGTTGAAGGCAGTTTCTTAACTTCCCCAACCTCCTCATCGACTTGAACTACTCCCTTAAACCTATAAATTCCTAGAAGACTAAGGGAGCAAGGTTAGAAGAAATTATGAATGCAAATGATTACTAAAGAATGAGAGGATGAGTTAATGGAGAAACTGTTGCAGAAGACATTCAGACCAGAGCAGAGCCAGAGCCCAGGATCTAGTTGCACGAGCCTGCTTCATTATCAGGTATATTTGTACTGCATACTATTTTGACAAATAAAGGTTGAAGTGTTTCCTTGTTCCAATCTGAAGGTGTTATAAAATGGCATTTTGAATTTGATTTACTTTGGTCAATACTGGATATTAAACATAATCTTTGTTTATTTTATGATTTATATTTTGCCCAAAGTGTTTGAGGAAGGTATTGTTGTTTCAGGTTTGCTGAAAGAAAGTAGATTTGAGAGCTGGACACAAGACTGGGTCAAGGCTAGGATCAGACTCCAGTAAAAGATATGTTCTCTAAATCTGTAATCTATTTCTTTTGTGAACACCTCTGTAATGACATAAATGCACTTACCTGTCACCCCAACCAAGTTGATAGTTTAGTTTCCTGACTATAGGGTAGAAATATCCGCCAACACCCCTTCTCGAGACTAATTGTTTTGTATATGTCTTAATACGAGCATGGGAATGCCCGCCTCGTCCTATATCAGAGATTATACCTCATTCATATTGAGGCCATGTAATATTTTTTGTTTTTGCAGCTTCCAAGGGTCGTGGCTCCAGTCTCCAACCGGTCTCTTCTCTCCCCTAAACCCCAGAAAAAAGGACAAAAGAACTATGATGTCTATCGGCCATACGATGAGCTCCTGCCCTCACACATCAGGGGGCAATCTGTTAACACCTAAAAAGTGCTCACTAGCTCATTCCCTTATTCACATGACCCATTTGTCCACTTTTCCACCATCTGAGCCTCTGAAACCAACAAAAGGTCACCAAAAGACCTTAGTACACCCCTTTTTCCATTAAAAAAGATTATTTTTCCAAGAAAATCATAAAAAACCCTCAAAAAGGGTCCAAATTCCCAAAAATATTAAAAAGGGAATTAAAATATTATTTTTATTCAAAAAAGGAAAAAGGAGGGAAAAGTACCTAAACCATGTTGGTCAATACCATTTGGTTTCCACAAAACCACAAATGGTATTTCCCACCACCAAAACCTATAAAAAGGTGGTAGGGGCTCCTCATTTCAGATCCATCCATTATCTCATCCTTATGCTGCTGAAATCTCCCCTGAGCATTTTAGCCATTGCAAACCACATTGGAGAAGAGACCATTGGAGATTGGAGTTGCTCATCCTTGGAGCCATTCAACCTCACCATTAGAGGTATTGATTCCGCAAGCACTTGCTTGCACCATTCTTTCAATACAAATTCTTTATTTTATATGTTCTTGTTCTTGATTTTAAATTATTTTTGTTATTTGCTTAATATCTTTGCTTAGATCCATGAATAGTCTTGTTTATTTAGTTTATTGTTTTTATTTCCATTGAAACTGCTGCTACTAGTTAGCAGGTGCCCATAGCACTAAGCCTGGTTGCAAAACCGGGCCAACAGTATGTCTTCGAGAATGAAGTTCTTGGTGAACATGTGAGGGGATTGGATCATCCCTGGACTTCAGTCCTAAAGTTGAGTCGTAGACATGAGGTCTCCGATAACTGAACGATAGGACTGGATCGTCCCTGGACCTCAGTTCAAAAGGTACACGATAGGACTGGATCGTCCCTGGACTTCAGTTCAAAAGGTACACGATAGGACTGGATCATCCCTGGACCTCGGTTCAAAAGGTACACGATAGGACTAGATCGTCCCTGGACTTCGGTTGAAAAGGTACATGATAGGACTGGATCGTCCCTGGACTTCGGTTCAAAAGGCACATGATAGGACTGGATCGTCCCTGGACCTCGATTCAAAATGTACGTGACAAATCCTAGAATTGCTCTAGGTTACATCCAGCATGAAACAGGGTTGGCTTTGTAGATGTGATACATCCAGCATGAAACAGGGCTGGCTCTGTAGATGTGATACATCCAGCATGAAACAGGGCTTTCTCTGTAGATGTGATACATCCAGCATGAAACAGGGATGGCTCTGTAGATGTGATACATCCAGCATGAAACAGGGCTGGCTCTGTAGATGTGATACATCCAACATGAAACAGGGCTGGCTCTGTAGATGTGATACATCCAACATTCAACAGGGTTGGCTCTGTAGATGTGATACATCCAGCATGAAACAGGGCTGGCTCTATAGATGTGATACATCCAGCATGAAATGGGGTTGGCTCTGTAAATGTGATACATCCAGCATGAAACAGGGTTGGCTCTGTAGACGTGACACATCTAGTATGAAAGAGGACTGGCTCTGTGGCGTTAAATCCTAGATCTGATCTAGGTCACATCCAGTATGAAAAAGGACTGGCACTGTGGTTGGGATTAGATCGTCCTTAGACGTGAGACTTGTCTTAAAGAGATAAGGATTGATCATCCTGGAACTTGATCTGGATTGTATCATCCATGGACCTATGTCCTAAAGAGAGTAGGATTGATCATCCTATAATATGATCATGTGATGACGATGCTGATGATCATGTGATGACGATGCGGATCGTGTGATGACGATGCTGATGATCGATGCTAATGATCATGTGATGACGATGCTGATCATGTGATGTCGATGCTGATGATCGTGTGATGACAATGTTGATCATGTGATGGCGATGCTGATGATCATGTGATGACAATGTTGATGACCGTGTGATGACGATGCTGATCGTGTGATGACGATGCTGATGATCGAGTGATGTCAATGTTCTAGTAACTAGTTGAGTTACTGATGATGATGAACTGAAGAAAGCTTCCGATGATATATAGATGTATCATGTATGATGTATGACTCGTTGCTCCTGCGGATGCTGTTATAATATCCTTCTCGTTAAGGGGGAGTGTTGAATATTGTAACTTCTAAGAATATTATATTTGTATATTATTTATTCCAAAGATGTTCCATACCTCCGATGTGATTATACTATGAATCCGGAGATGTTTATTCCTCCGGGTTGGTTGTGGTAATTAGGCTTATTAGACCCACCATGTGGGGTCGGCCCAGTCAGTTATAATAGGGTATTTAACCTAATGGTTAAATACGAGCCTACATGTACTTGTGTAAAATACATGTCAGTGTAGTGTATAAACAGAGGAGGTATGTTCCTCATTTGACACACTCACTCACTTGTGAAAGATAGCGCACTTGTCTGGGATATTTGCTAAGGAGACAAAGTAGGAGGGAGCACATCTTGTATTTTGGTTGACCATCTTATTGAGGAAAGCTTTGTTGGGTTTTCTACCCCATGAGGATTTCCCAGGGTATATTCTGTGTCTATCTTGTGATTATGTTTCTTTCAGTGATCTTGATAGTCTATTTGGTTTAAACTTAACAGGTGGGATCTGTATCAATCAAGGAGAGGAAAACATACCCCGGCAGGGCTGCCGAGAGGTAAGAGTATTCTTGGGTGTTTCTGGACTTACTTAGCATTTTTGCTAATACAATAATTTCATATTTGTGATTGTAGGTATTTATCCTATGACATTTCCACCCCAGAGGATCTATCCATTCTCTTTCCAAATGTTTCCAGTTTTTACAAGGTACAGGTTTCAAGAGTGATGGTCAAGTCCTTTAATGGATGGACCAAAATACAAAAGTTATAGTACCAAGGGGTTTGCTAATGTAAAATCATAATAGTGAGACCCTTGGACCAGTGCATGCATACTAAGCAAGTCGTGGCTATTATCACACGACTCAAACTATGGTTTTGCACAAATATTCTAGTCTCCAATAAAGCAGGGTTTGGTGTAGAATTAACTACACTTTAATGTAAAGTGGATGACAAGCTGTCCAGTGAGGGTGTGTAACAATTTGGGGTTTTTCCTTGATCATGCCTTCTGCGTTTCCATTTCGTTTTGGTTTAGTGCTTCACCATATTCTGGAGGTGCCTTCGTGCCCTGACCTGAGCTACGCTCATGGTCAGTGCATGCGGCGTTTTAGCTCGACCGGTGGCATGGAGAGTGTCGTATCCTTCTCAGTTATGGCCTTGCTAAAATCCTCAACCTATTATGCAACTCGTTTCTCCCTATGCATACCTCTTCGGGGTTTAACTTGCGTTTCCTTGTTGGATTGGTAGGTGGTAGTGGCTTTGGGTGTAATGCTATGGGTGTCCTGAGCTTCTGTTGGCGTGGTTAGGGTATTGGTATGTCCAGCTTACCCACCCACGTTTCTTTGCCTCTCACATCTCTGGTGGTGCATTTATGTGTCTCATTTTGTTTCATGGGAGGCTTTCGTGAGCCTGTGGCTTACTGATTCTATTTGAAAGTCTGGAAGGGTCGCCTATTGGCTGGACCATCGAATGCATTGAATCTATGGGGTTTCGAAATGTAATAATGAGATGTAGTGAAAACGAACTCCTGCGTAATTTTGATGGGGATTTCGAAGATCATTATTATTACTTGCCTGATGCTTTTGACTAGTATACTCTAGTTTTAATGGTCATTGTTGGCACATTCGTTTGTGGTTGTTGTGGTTTGTCATGAAATTGGATTTTGCTCAGGGAATTCTTCCCTGTATGATGTATGGTGTTTTGGATGTATGTTTTGAATATGGGTAAGAACTACAACGTTTCTAGATTTTCTATCAATGTCATTTTTGGTTCCGAGAATGTAACAATGGCTCAGCCTATGGGGTTTTATGTTGTTGTAATGAATTCTCATTTCGATTGTACCTCTGTCTGTTTACTTTTCAATGTGGACTGTAAATGAATGCATCAGGGTTTCGTAATGAAGCTATACTTGTACTGTGGTTTTGAATTTAAAGACCCTAGGGTTTTGACTTTTGTCTGTGTTGGATTCCTAGACGCAGTGTTTGATGGAAAGATTCTACTGTGATGATTTGTAAAAGAAGGAAAAACTATAACGCCCACGTGGGCATCCTATAGATGTTACTGTTTGTACAGATTCTTTAAATAACTGTTATTCTAGATTTGTATGTTTGATATCTATACGCAAAATTATTGTGTTATGAGAGTATGGGTTTGTATCTTGCAGCTACGTGTTGATGTGTTTTGGAAAAGGAAATACCATGGGGTTCGAACCCTTGACCTGTGTTTTGATTTATATTTATAAATAAAGAAAAATATGTGTGAATGTTTAATGTTCTCTTCGCAACTACTATTTTCGTTTTCTGTGGGGCATCTATATGGTTTGGATTTAGCCTTTTGTTTGTATTTGAAATAATGGTTTAGATCAAGAATAAATATACAAGATCTCTATAATACATGTATTTACCTGTCTAATAAATAACCGAACTGTATTGGAAACAATGAATGAATAGTAGTACATTGTATATAAGATGTTGTCAAAATAAAAAGGATACTGTCTATTCAAACTTATAAGAAATACTAGTCTATAGGTTTTCTACGTAGATGTCTAGCACAGTCTAGTGGACTAGCCATGCTAGACATGCGACAATCATCACGAAGTAATTTTCCAAGGTTGATAAGGTTTCTGAATATGAAGTTTGATATGCATTTAACCCTGGACGTTGGTGCCCTAAAGGCGCTTTTCTCCTTAAGAAAAGTATTGATGTAGATGGTTTGAGGGAATTAAATACTAATTAACAAGATATTGAAATTGCATAAATAAAATATGGTGAGTGGAATAATTCATACCTGGAAACTTGTAACGTGCCCTTCTTCTCTAGTAACCTGCACACTCAAACCATTAATTAGTGGAAAATACTGATGTGTTCAACTGACCTGATTTGAATGATTCCTTGACTAGATAACTTTGGGACTACCACGTTCCTCCCAACCATGATCCTACAACCATTCCTGGTTCAGTATGGATCCCCCCGAGCTAGTTCTGACATGCAAATTGAGAGATAGAGACCCTACATCCACTGCTGGTTTAGGTCTGAAACTTATGTGGGCTACTTCAATTCTTGGAGCAGAAAATTCTCTTTGATTCCATATGAGTGTGATGATGAAAAGATGATCCCCAAACTTTGGGGTCTGTCCTCTTTATGTAGGGAAATCTTGAATTAGGACTGTTGGAATAATTTGTTTTCTTTAAATTAAATAAATTAATTTATAAAAGAATATTTCTTTTAATTAATCACTACTTCTTTTGGAACTATGCCTTTTCCAATTGTTTAACTAAAGTGTTTCTTTTTATTTAATCCTTTCTATTATTTGTGATCAACTTAATATTTCAATTTATTTATTAATGCATTATTGATTTACTAACTCAATGCATCAACTATATATAAAATAAATGTGTTTAATAAATAAATAGTAACAATCATTATTATTAAAGTTATTAATAATAACATTATCCTTGAGGCTTTTATGCATGTTAAACCATAGGAAACTACTATTTAGTTCATTTATGCTTTAAGTGGTGATGTTTTCTTTTATGTATCTTCACAAGATACTTCTTTTTAATCTTTTTAATGATAAGTTCCCCTTCTTTGGACAGTATCGGTAAGCTAGGATAGGCACCTGTAGTCTCTCCCTTTGCATGTCAGATTCCCTCGTTTTAACATGGCAGTTCCCGTAGTACTTGATGATAATAAGATTTATTTAATCAATTCGAATAGTTGTGATAAGTCACATAAGTGCTATTCAGAGTCCTTCAGACTCAACGCTTGAGATCTAGTTATCCAAAGTGCTCTTCAGAGCCTTTTAACTCAACACTCTCACATGGGTGTTACGATAGTGCAATTCTAGAGCCTCTGCTCAACACTAGAGCTAGAATGTGGTTGTGAGGAACATCTAGACTATTTAAGTTGCCTCGAATCATGTATTCATATTCTTTCAATCTTGGAGTGCTCCAGGGATTATGCCCAACAATCAGTGTACATCAGGGCTTACGCCCAGTACATAAACATTCATCTAGGTACATCGGGGCTGATGCCCAATACATAGGTCTCTTGTGTGTTTCTGAGTCCATGCTCAACACATCATATAAGCTAAACATGTAAAATCACAACTCTGCACAATAAGTAACAAAAGGTCATCTCAATATGTATTAGGGTTTTGTACCCACATCAAAAAATAATAAGAACATTGGGGCTTCCTTGCCGAGTATATAATCAAGTAATGAAATTTAGTCAGGGTCCATGGCCAATATGTCAGTCTACAAAAGAATAAATCGTAGGTGTTGGGGTCGTGGCCCAATATAACATCATAAAATAGTTAGTCCAAAATTTGGGATATTACATCCCTCCCCGCTTAGAACAACACCATCCCGGTGTTTCTAGGGACTGGGAATGAAGTCATGAAACAAGGAGGGGTATGCCTCTTTCATGATGGCCTCATTCTCCCAAGTAGCCTCATATGGTCCAAAGTGCCTCCATTTCACTTTCAGCTGAGTAATGGTCCTCCTCCTAAGCTTGACCTATCTCTTGTCCAGAATGTGGAGTGGTTCTTGCGTGAACTCCCCTTCGGGCTCCACCTGTAATAAGGACCAATAAATAACATGTTTATGATCGTATACATATTTATTTAATAATGAAGCATGAAAAACATTATGAAATTTTATATGAGCTGGTAAGGCTAACTCATAAGCTACTGGGCCCTGCTTGGCCAGTATTTCAAAAGGTCCAAAAAACCTTGGGGCTAGTTTACCGCAACATCCCAAGCTCAATGAGCTTCGTTTCGCCTTTATCTTTAGAAACACATGTTCACCGACTTGGTAGTCTTTGTCGTTTCTTTTCTTGTCCACATAACTCTTTTGGCGGTCTTGTGCTTCTTGTAAGTTCAGTTGCATCTGGAAGACTAGTTGTTCCAAGTCTTTTAGTAAATCTGGCCCTAACATAAGTCTGTCTACCAGTCCGTCCCAAGTCACGGGGGTCCGACACTTTCGACCGTAGAGCACCTTGAAAGGGCTCATTTTGGCCGAGGTTTGATAACCGTTGTTGTACGCAAATTCTACGATGTGTAGATAGTCCTCCCACTTTGTGGGGTTGTTCATGACATGCATTCTTAGCATATCCTCGAGGATTTGGTTTACTCTTTCTGTCTGTCCGTCAGTTTGGGGGTGGTAAGCGGTACTAAACTGTAGTTGTGTCTCTAACCCAGAGAATAGTGCTCGCCAGAAGTTACTAGTGAACTTTGTGTCTCGATCGGAAATAGTAGCTTTGGGTATCCCGTTTAACCGGAAGATCTCCTTTAGGAAGATTTCCGCAATGTGAACTACCTTGTAGGTAGACTTTACTGGTATGAAATGTGCTGCTTTTGACAACTTGTCTACTACTACGAAGATGGAGTCGTTCTGTTTCTTACTCTTGGGTAGGCCTGTGATGAAATCCATACTGATGACCTCCCACTTCCATTATGGGATGGGTAAAGGTTGTAGTAATCTAGAGGGGTGTTGGTGTTCCGCTTTAACCAGTTGGCACTCTTGGCACTTAGCGATAAACAACGCGATGTCAGATTTTAACTTAGGCCAAAAGTAATGTTTATTTACTGCCGATATCATCTTTTGATATCCGGGGTGCCCTAAATAGGGTTTCTGGTGGAATTCGGTGAGGATGTTTGATCTAATGTCTCCACTCTTGGGGACGTAAAGTCTCTCTTTCGACCATAGTAGTCCCAACTCATCTATTTTATACTCTTTCTGTTGTTGAAACAGTCTTTCTTCTTGAATCTTTGTGAGGATTTCCGTATAATAATGGTCACTCTTACATGTTGTTCGGATTCTGTGGTGTAAGTCTGAGTCGGTTCGGCTTACCGTGACCTCGTAAAGCATATGTGCTCTACGGCTTAAGGAATCCGCAATTTGGTTTTCCTTGCCTTTTATATGCTTTAGTTCGAAATGGTACTCACTAAGGAAGGCTAACCACTTGGCATGCCTGGCATTTAGGTCGAGTTGATCGAAAAAGTACTTTAAGCTCATGTTATCAGTCATCAATAAGAACGTCTTTCCCATGAGATAATGTCGCCACATTTTCAGAGCATGGATGATGGCGGCTAGTTAGAGGTCATGAGTAGGGTAGTTCTGCTCATGTTCTTTTAGTTTCCTTGATTCGTAGCATATGGCAAAATTATCTTGCATAAAGACTCCCCCGAGTCCTTCCTTGCTTGCATCCGTGCAAATGACGAAATCCCCATTGGGATATGTGATACGCAGAATCGGTGCACTAATCAGTACTTGCTTCAGCTTCTGAAAGCTTTCTTTGCACTTAGCCGTCCAAATAAACTTGTTTGTCTTCTTCTGTAAGGAGGTCATGTGGCATGCGATATGTGATAAGTTCTCAATGAACTTCTGATAGTAACCGGCCAGACCTAAGAATGATCTTATGTCAAAAACACACGTAGGTGTGGGCCACTACTCAATAGCCTTGACCTTTTCAGGTTCGACTGTTATTCCCTTCTCGGAAATAATGTGTCCTAAGTATTGAATCTAGGGTTTGTAGAAATCACACTTACTAAATTTGGCGTAAAGTTGGTGTTCTCGTAATATACATAAAACCATACGGAGGTGTTCCTCATGTTCTACTTCGTTCTTGGAGTAGATTAGAATGTCGTCGATAAAGACTAAGATGAACTTGTTGAGATAGTTACTAAAGATACTGTTCAAAACGCATTGTTGTTGATATCCTCGTCACAGATCCTCACTTGGTGATATCCGGATCATAAGTCAATCTTTGAGAAGATCTTTGCTCCTCCTACTTGGTCAAACAAGTCCTCGATTCTAGGGAGTGGGTAGTGGTTCTTAATGGTCATCTTGTTGAGTTGGCCGTAATTGATGCACATCCGCATCGTTCCGTCTTTCTTCTTGACGAAGAGTATCGATACACCCCAAGGGGACACACTTGGTCAAATAAACCCTTTATCTATTAACTCTTGTAACTGAATCTTGAGTTCCACCAATTCTTGTGTGCTCATGCGGTACGGGGCTTTGGAAGTTGGTACTGACCCGGGTGTTAACTCGATGGAGAAGTCCAAGTCTCGCTTGGGTGGTAATCCTGGTATTTCCTCGGGAAATACATCCTTGAACTCTACGAGGACTAGGAATTCTTCGATCTTTTGTTCGCTTTCAGTTTCTAAATTTTGGATGTTAATAGCAAAGAGCTTACTCCCTTCCTAATGCATTTCTTTGCCTGTACTACAGATATCTGTCTTACAGACACTTTCCTAGGGATACCTTGAATAGTATCTTGATTCCCTTGGTCATCCCGACAGAGTAGGGTCTTGTTTGTGCAGTCTAGTAGGACATGGTGTTCTTCTAGCCAATCCATGCCTATAAGTACATCATACGGTCCTAGGGGTAGAATGTTTAATTCTAACCTAGTTGCAAAACCATTTAAATCTATCTCTCAAGTTTTAACTAACTCAAAGACCTTTCATTTGGTACCAATGGCTAGTTGTACCAGCCATGGTTTCTCGTGTTGTTCTTGGTTCAACTTACAGGTATCAACTATCTTAGGGGAGATAGAACTCCGGCAAACGCAGGGATCTATTAGAACTGAAACGACAGTGTTAAATATCTTACCCTCAATTTCCACCATTGTGGCTTGGTGATCTACCTGCTGGCCATCAAGTGAGGCATAAATCCTAGGTGTCTTTGCCATGTCCCCTACGGTCAGGTCTATTTGGATGTTGTGTAAGACCCCATCTGTTTTGCTGGGACAATCTCTATAGTAGTGTGGCCCTTGGCACTTCCAACAAGAAACGGTTGGTGGGACTGCTTTTGTCCCTTTGTTGAAAGCTGGCCTATTGGCTGGTGGTGTTGGTGGTGCACTTGGTCGGGCTTGAGGTCGGTTGAAGCCTCTATTGAGCGGAAGGTTGTTGTTATGTTTCCGATAAGGTGGGGGTCTAAAACCCGGTTTGTGGTTGTCAGAGAAGGTTCTGAACTTGTCTCTATTTCTGTTGATGTTGTCGTTCCTTGGCTTTCTGTGCTCATAAAACAGCCTTGCTTTATGTAGGGTTATATCCAGGGTTTTGGGCACATCAAACTCTATCTTCTCTCTAAAGCTTGCTGGCAGCCCTCCCAAGAACAGCTGAATATTTACCTTCTCGTCCTTAATATAAGGCACATAGTGCAGCAAGTCTAAGAACCAGTATATGAATGCTTCCATAGTCAAGGAGCCCATTTTTAACTCATGGAATTTTTGTATTTTCTTGTTAAAGAACCTTTCAGACATATACTTGTCTAGAATATTCTACTAAAAGTATGCCAGGTTATGTCTCTCAGTTCTTGTCCTTTGGTGTGTTTCAAGTCCCACCACCATCTGGAAGCCTTAGCATTTAGGTTGTAAATGGCTACTCGGGCTTGCATTTCACTGGAGTAATTATGAACTTGGAAGTATTTATTCATCCCTAGCAGCCACTCTTAAGCCTTCTCCCTAGAGTTGATCTCTCCGTCATAAGTTGGGGCTTTTATCTTTCTGAACTCTCCTTGCAAACTGTCATCACTCTTCCTCGTTTTCTTGCAAGGAGGTGGTGAACCATTGTCATTGGAAGAGCTCTTACATTCCTCTTCCATTGATTCTGGTTTGCGTCTTTCCTGCCCTTCTATCTTGTAACTGGTTGATTTCCTGATACAACAGTTTCCTGTTTTAAGAGTGTTGAAGGACAGAGTAGGCTGTTCATGGGGTTTTTCCCCTGTTAAGCTTTGGAGTAAGGCTCCATTTATAGCTTGTTGTTCTCTTCTTTCTTGCATGTTCTTGCCTTTGAAACTATGAAATTATGCCTATAGGTTTTGCATGGATTTCATTAAATGCGAGTTGAGTACCACCACAATTTCTTACTCTCGTGGTCGAGAATTTAGATTGCCCTGTATATTGCATCCATGTTCTGCATCCATTTTTTAGACAGTAACTGTACCTGAAATATTATATAAGCATAGAGAATCGAAAATTATGTTAGTTTATTCATAAAACAAAATAGAATGTAAATGTATGTTTCTGCCTGTTGAGTATCTATAGCGGATGTTTGTAATGAGCCCAATAGGTCACTTAGTTTTTGTAACTCGGCTCTGATACCACTTGTAATGTCCCAAAAATAGGAAAAATTTAAAAAAAAAATGTCCTTGTAATAGATGCGGATTTAGAATAAAGTAGTCACAAGTTAATTCTAAAACTAGGAAAATATGTAAATGCTTATTGTAGATAAAAGGAAGTCTTCCATTCCTAAATAATCATGATCTCTCTAGCTTTTTACATTTTCAATCCTACGGAAGCAATGTGGAAATAATTATTGATGTATCCTAGTTAATTGCCGATGTAACTATAATAGCAATTCTTTCATACATGTTTAATGAAATCATATGAATGTATTATGAATGTTTGAATGGCACCTTCAGGTGATATGGCCTTTGTTGATGAGATGTTGAAACCATGGTGGGACCTCTATCAATCTAGGAGACGAAAACATACCCCAGCAGGGTTGCCGAGAGGTAAGAGTATTCTTGGGTATTTCTAGACTTACTTAGCATTCTCGCTAATACAATAATTTCATATTTTTTATTGGAGGTGTTTATCCTATGGCATTTCCACCCTAGAGGATCTATCCATCCTCTATCCAAATGTTTCCAGTTTTTTCAAGGTACGAGTTTTAAGAGTGATGGTCAAGTCCTTTAGTGGATGGACCAAAATACAAAAGTTATAGTACCAAGGGATTTGCTTATGTAAAATCATAGTAGTGAGACCCTTGGACCAGCGCATGCATACTAAGCAAGTCATTGCTATTATCGCACGACTCAAACTATGGTTTTGCACAAATATTTGAGTCTCCAATAAAGAAGGGTTTGGTGTAGAATTAACTACACTTTAATGTAAAGTGGATGACAGGCTGTCCAGTGAGGGTTTGTAACGATTTGGGGTTTTTACTTGGTCATGCCTTCTGCGTTTCCCTTTGGTTTTGGTTCAGCACTTCACCATATTCTTGAGGTTCCTTCATGCTCTGACCTGAGCTATTCTCATGGTCAGTGCATGTGGCTTTTTAGCTCGACTGGTGGCATGGAGAGTGTTGTATCCTGCTCAGGTATGGCCTTGCTAAAATAGTCAACCTGTAATGGAACTCGTTTCTCCCTATGCATACCTCTTCAGGGTTTCACTTGCATTTCCTTGTTGGATTAGGAGGTGGTAGTGGCTTTGGGTGTAATGTTGTGGGCGTCTTGTGCTTCTGTTGGCGTGGCTAGGGTATTGGTAAGTCCAGCTTACCCACCCACATTGCTCTGCCCCTCGCATCTCTGGTGGTGCATTTATGTGTCTCATTTTGTTTCATTGGAGGCTTTCGTGAGCCTTTGGCTCACTCGTTCTATGGAATTCTAGAAGAATCCCCTATTGGCTGGACCATTGAATGCATTGAATCTAGTGGGTTTCGAAATGTAATAATGAGATGTAGCGAAAAGGAACTCCTGTGTAATTTCTATGGGGATTTAGAAGATCATTATTACTACTTGCCCAATGCTTTTGACTAGTAAACTCTAGTTTTAATGGCCATTATTGTCACATTCGTTTGCGGTTCTTGTGGTATGTCATGAAATTGGATTTTGCTCAGGGAATTCTTCCCTGTATGATGTGTGGTGTTTTGGATGGATGTTTTGAATATGGGTAAGAACTACAGCGTTTCTATATTTTCTATCAATGTCATTTTTGGTTCCGATAATGTAACAATGGCTCAGCCTATGGGGTTTTATGTTGCTGTAATGGATTCTCATTTCGATTGTACCTCTGTCTGTTTACTTTTCGATGTGGACTGTAAATGAAAGCATCAGGGTTTCGTAATGAAGCTATACCTGTACTGTAGTTTTGAATTTAAAGACACTGGGGTTTTTACTTTTGTCTTTGTTGGATTCCTAGATGCAGTGTTTTATGGAAAGATTCTACTGTGGTGATTTGTAAAAGAAGGTAAAACGATAACGCCCAGGTGGGCATCGTGTAGATGTTACTGTTTGTATAGATTCTTTAAACAGTTGTTATTCTAGATTTGTATGTTTGATATCTATACCCAAAATTCTCGTTTTATGAGAGTGTGGGTTTGTAGCTTGCAGCTACGTGTTGATGCGTTTTGGCAAAAGAAAGACCATGGGGTTCGACCCCTTGACCTGTGTTTTGATTTATATATATATAAATAAAGAAAAATATGTGTGAATGTTTAATGTTCTCTTTCCAACTACTATTTTTGTTTTCTGTGAGGCATCTGTATGGTTTGGATTTAGCATTTTGTTTGGATTTGAAATAATGGTTTAGATAAGGAATAAGTCTACAAGATCTCTGTAATACATGTATTTACCTGTCTAATAAATAACCAAACTGTAATGGAAACGATGAATGATTAGTAGTACATTGTATATAAGATGCTGTCATAATAAAAAGGATATTGTCTATTCAAACTTATAAGAAATACTAGTCTATAGGTTTTCTACATAGATGTCTAGCACAGGCCAGTGGACTAGCCATGCTAGACATGCGACTGTCATCACGAAGTAATTTTCTAGGGTTCATAAGGTTTCTGAATATGAAGTTTGATATGCATTTAACCCTAGACGCTGGTGCCCTAGAGGCCCTTTGCTCCTTAAGAAAAGTATTGCCGTAGATGGTTTAAGGGAATTAAATACTACGTAACAAGCTATTCAAATTGGATAAATAAAATATGGTGAGTGGAATAATTCATACCTGGAAGCTTGTAACGTTCCCTTCTTCTGTAGTAACCTGCACACTTAAACCATTAATTAGTGGAAAATATTGATGTGTTTAGCTGACCTGATTTGAATGATTCCTTGACTAGATAACTTTGGGACTACCACGTTCCTCCCAAACATGATCCTACAACCATTCCTGGTTCAATATGGATCCCCCCAGGCTGGTTCTCACATGAAAATTGAGAGATAGAGACCCTAGGTCCACTGCTGGTTCAGGTCTGAAACTTATGTGAGCTACTTCAATTCTTGGAGCATAAAATTCTCTTTGAGTCCATAAGAGGGTGATGATGAAAATATGATCCCCAAACTTTGGGGTCTGTCCTCTTTTTATAGGGAAATATTGAATTAGGACTATTGGAATAATTTGGTTTCTTTAAATTAAATATATTAATTTATAAAAGAATATTTGTTTTAATTAATCACTAGTTCTTTTGGAACTATGACTTTTCCATTTGTTTAACTAAAGTGTTTTATTTATTTATTTAAGCCTTTCTATAATTTGTGATCAACTTAATATTTCAATTTAATTATTAATGCATTATTGATTTATTAACTCAATGCATCAACTATATATAAAATAAATGTGTTTAATAAATAAATATTAACAATCATTATTATTAAAGTTATTAATAATAACATTAGCCTTGAGGCTTTTATGCATGTTTAACCATAGGAAACTACTATTTAGTTAATTTATGCTTTAAGTAGTGATGTTATCCTTTATGTATCTTCACATGATACTTCTTTTTAATCTTTTTAAGGATAAGGTCCCCTTCTTTGGACGGTCTCGATAAGCTAGGATAGGCACCTCTAGTCTCTCCCTTTGCATGTCAGATTCCCTCATTTTAACATGGTAGTTCCCGCAGTACTTGATGATAATAAGATTTATTAAACAATTCGAATACTTGTGATAAGACACATAAGTGCTATTCAGAGTCCTTTAGACTCAACACTTGAGATATAGTAACCCCGATTGCTCTTCAGAGCCTTTTAACTCAACACTCTCACATGGGCTTTATGCTAGTGCAATTCCAGAGCCTCTGCTCAACACTAGAGCTAGAATGTGGTTGTGAGGCACATCTGGACTATTTAAGTGGCCTCCGATCCGGTATTCATTTTCTTTCAAGCTTGGAGTGCTCCAGGGATTATGCCCAACACTCAGTGTACATCAGGGCTTACTCCAAGTACATAAACATTCATCTAGGTACATCGGGGCTTACGCCCAGTACGTAGGTCTCTTGTGTGTTTCTGAGTCCACGCTCAACACATCATATAAGCTAAACATGTAAAATCATAGCTCTGCATAATAAGTAACAAAAGGTCATCTCAATATGTATTAGGGTTTTGTACCCACATCAAAACATAATAAGAACATTTGGGCTTCCTTGCCCAATATATAATCAACTAATGAAATTTAGTCAGGGTCCATGCGCAATATGTTAGTCTACAAAAGAGTAAATCATAGGTGTTGGGGCTGTGGGCCAATATAACATCATAAAACAGTCAGTCCAAAATTCAGGCTATTACACATTGAAGTGGAAGGAGCTTATCCAGTCATCAAGAAATGCAAGTCTGGCCACTTTGTGTCAACTACACTGAGTGTGAAGAAGAATGTAGGTGTTCCTTGTGGAGTGATCATGTCCGTTAGGTCACCCCTGCTTTTGTTCCAATAGGAGCATGTCCCACGAAGTGTGGATCCGAAGCGCATGACTTGCTCAACAATTTTAGCATCAAGTAAGTCTTTTAATTGCTGGACAAGTTCTTATATAGTTGGGGGCAATGTATCATGAATGTTACGTTTTACAAATACAGAAGCACTAGATTGGCTATGATGACGCATCATCAAGTTATAAATGTAATAACGAAAATGAGGATGTTTCCCAAACCTATTGTCATGGTACGTAAGAAGGTGCAGTGCATAATTGTCCATACCAACCTCTTGAATGTGTGGTTTTTTAAGCATTGCGACTCCTGAGGGAAATAAGGTTGGGAAGGCCATTGAGAGGAGGCCTATTGTGCTATACTCATTGATAGGGAAAATGTCTATTGCGGGCCAGTCAATCCAAGGTAGAGTTCCTGGATGGCTTGCTGCTAAGAAGCGTTTGATTTCATCAACTTCAGTTCTACAATTTTCTTGTGTAGATATAAAGGAGGATGATTGTTGTTCATCAGGTTTGAGGATGTTGGATGTTTGAGTAGTAGAAGTTGAGGTATGTTCACCAAATGGGGAGTAAGCAGGTGTGACACGACGAAGGTGGGATGAAATGTCAGTTGGGTCAAGAGGCAAACAGGATAATGCAATTGAGTTAAGTTGGACATCTTTGTAGTATGGATCATTTGAAATCTTCTATTCAAGACCAACAAAAACACATGTCCGACTAACAAAGAAGTCATAAGTCTTTTTTGTAGAACTGCATTTACGAACAATAAGGATATCAATGTATGAGAGTAAATGAGGGAAGAAAGTGGCAATGCTTGTAATGTTTTGAGGGAAGCTTATAGTGTGCCTAGAATATGTATATTGTCCCCCATGAGCATGAGTGACTTGTAAAATTGGGTTAACTCGAGAAATGATCATTTCTTCAACTTGAGTAAGACTTGCTAGCACTGATGGTTGTATCTCAGGATCCATATTGTTTGCAATTGAATAGCAGTGGCCATTTTGTTCCGCATTGCAACGAGAACATGTATATGCACCAAAAGAGTGTTTTATTTTAATTCTAGGATATGACTCCATGCATATAGAGCATATTTTCATGGGAGGTAATTTGTCCAACCTTGTATGAAATCGCTGCTGTCTAGCATATAGATCCCTGTTTGTTGGGTGCATTGTTGTGGATGTGGATGGTGTGGAGCGTGTAAGCGGAGGTTGAGCAACGTGAAATGAAGAAGGGATATGAACAAGTTGACGAGCAACTCTATATAGAAGGAGTTGCCACTTGTTGTTTTCATTTTTCTTTTGAGCATATGTAAGTCTTCTCCATGCATTCTATTGATCATTGTTATCATTGGTTGACATTCCTACAAAAAAAAGTGTTTAGTGGTTGTGGACTTTCTGGTGCATTTGGTGTAACAGGAAAATACTATACATGTAATAATTGCAAGAGTAAACAAAGTTATCTTGTATAAGATAAATGGTTATCCATGTTGCTTTTATAGTGCCTTTGGTGGAAGAGATAAAAAATATATATGTAATAATTCAAAGACTGAAAAAGGTATATTGTAAAAAATATGCATTGTTAAGACACTCTTGAACAGTGTTTATAAAGAAAGTATATATTTGACAAAGCAATCTAAATTATAAGTATAGATTTGAAAATTGTAGCATAGGTTGAAAAAGAATATGTGATTGAACACAATGGTACAACAAAACTAAATAATATAATATTCAAGATTGTTCATTGATGGTTTCAAGTAGAACCTATGTAAAAGTGTGTACACAGAAATGTGTATTTGCTAAGTACAAGCTAGTAAGTACAAAAGGTAGAAATGAAGAGTAGGAGTTCAAAGCTTGCGAGTAATTGGACGTTTAGTAAGTAGAATGTGTTCAGTTTCAGAAGGAGTATCGACAGGGGACGATGATGGAGAAACCTCTTCTGACATAACAAGAAGCACCTTCAACCGAGCATGTGAATTAAAAGTCTTTGTCTTTACTGATAATGTTAGAATGTACTGGCGAGCACAAACATGTTGAACAATTTCCAAGAGAGACGTTGGATCATTTGATAGGAGACAAAATTCTTTTGCAGAGACCCCCAGTAGTTGTTGCGCAACATCATCAAAAGCTGTGATACCATATAGTTTTCCAGTAGCATACGTGATGTCAAGTTTGAGTATGTATCGGTAAGCACACTCTGTAAACTCCCCATCACATTTTGTACGATGCCAAACATTGCAAACTTTGTGGGAAATTTATTTCATGCATTGTATTCCATCAAAAAATAGAGGGAATGCAAGGAAATGAAAGTCATTGATGTTAATATGGGTGATTGTAGCAATAATTGAATACCAAGTTGCCTTCTCAAAGGGTTGTAGAGATTGTAGCGTAGAGATGGAAATGCGTTTACAAGAGGTAGAAGAAGATGAGTTGGATTTTCTGCTCAAAGATGGGGAGGCGGAACGGAATCCATTGTTAGCAAACCATGCTTGGAGGGATTCAACTTCCGCAATATCTGGGTTTATAATGAGGTCGGTGTTTGAGATGGTTCCAATGGTTTTTCCATTAAATTATGTAACACGCCCACCTTTTATTGCAAGGATACAGGGTGTAGCTGAATATCGAAGGTTCCCAAGGTGGGAACCCTCAATTGTGCAATGCTCCCCCCAAAGTGTAATATCTATGCTATACCCATACATGTCCCTCAACCCAATTGTTCGGAAAATGACTTCAGAGCCATCCCTTTTGCGGATAGTTGATGCAGGGGAAACATAAATGACAATTCCGACAAGGTAAACCATGGAATTTATCGGTATAGTTTTAATGTCATGGATATATTTAAAGTTGAAGCAATGAAAAGGAATAAGTGGGCACTCTTCAAAGCATCGTTCAATTGTTGAAAAGGAGATAAGGAAAATCTCAAAAGCACTTTCCAAATGGTTGTATTTTGGATTAATTGGTTTGATTGTGCCATTTGAGACTATGTAGACTATGCCAACTTGTATTTTGTCATATAATGAGGTAGCTCGTTCATTGAATGCAGAGATATGAATCTCATCTCTAGTAGCGCTAACAAGGTCAAACCCAAAGAGTCGACTAGGACCTTTTTGGTTGGTGTAGGTGTTGATACTTGTCTTTGCAGTAACTCGTCCTTGAATGGTCCATGTTCTATTGGAAGGGTTGAGCAATGTGAATTGAAGAGTAGGTGCAAGAAGGTTTGGTGTTGGAGAAGGTATTGCAAGTGAAGGGTTTTCGGAGTTAAGGGTGTTGTTTTCTAAAATAGACGAACTGATGTGGGCTGTAAAGGTAGGTGTGAGGTTGAAAGGGAATGGGTCACCAATAATTGTTGTTTCGAAGGTGACACTTTCGAAGGTGTCCAATGCGATAGTCCTAGCAAGAAGAATGAACGTAAGTAAGTATAAGTAAAAATAATGTTATAATTATTAGGAGTGAAAACTAAAATAAGTGAAAAGGAGGATATGGAAAGCAAATCCTATGTTGTATCATGTACAATGTTGCATGCACACTTGCTAACTTTGTTGATTAACCTTTTTTGGAGCTGGTGGTTTTCCACAGCGGTACTGTACCTACATGGAAGCAGTGTGTCGTGCTTATGAATTCCATCAGAGATAGAGATTCGAAAGCAGGCAGTTGTTGAGTTAAGAGAGTTTAGTTGATCAAGAGCAACAACTTGTACAAGTGGGTATAGGTCAACAACACCATTCATCAAAAGTGAGATAGCGTTTTTGGTCAATAGAGTGTCCATAGCATGGTACTGCGAATAGTTGGACTACAAAAATAAGCTAAAGAAAAATGTGCCATATTGATATTAAGTAAAAAGATACAAGATTTTTGAAACCAGTAAATAAATAGGAGTAAATAGGAGTAAATAAATGACAATCCATTAGCAAAAACAACCTCTAGTTTGCAAGAAAAACAACAAGAAAAATAAAAGGATAATTTTAAAGAAATTGGCTAGTATAAACAGAAACAGTGAGAACAAGAGAGTACCGAATGCCTAGTATAAAGTTTTTTTTTGTGTAAGGGGACTTTTCTAGGAGACAAAGACAAAGAAAACTGACCTCTGGTTGTGAAGAAAAAAAATCAAAAAAGGAAACATAATATTATGTAAATTTTCTAAGAGAGCCTTGTTTTTAAATATGGAATAGGAACAGTGATAACAATTCTAATTTGAAACAAAAACCTAAAAAAAGACAGTAGAAACAGAGTGTAGTAATTCTGGCTTAATTTACTTTGATAACTTTGAAGATACCAAATGACTAAATTAAGCATTAATTTTTCAATAAAAAAGATCAGAAAAGACAACAGAATCTTATTTGAATACATTAAGCAGTAACAGGATTTACACCAGCATAATTATAGATGGGGAAATGAGTTTTTGATTGAGAGGAGAACCTGTTTTTTGAATAGAAAAACTAAAAAAAGATAGCCGAAACAAAGTGTAGTAATTCTGGGTTAATTTACTCTGGCATTACTTTTTGGAAAGGGAAATAATAAAAAAAGACAGCAGAATCTTATTTACAATAGCATAATTATAGCAGAAACAGGATTTAGAACAGGATAATTATAGTAGGGGAAATGAGTTTTGGTTTGAGAGGAGAACCTATTTTTTTAATAGAAAAACTAAAAAAAATACAGCAGAAACATAGTGTAGTAATTCTAGGTCAATTTACCCTGGTATTACTTTTTTGAAATGGCAATTTTTCTAGGAGACAAAAAAATGAATATTTACCAATCAAGTGATCTTTCATCTGAAATCAGTAAATAATTGACATAAACATACTCTAGTTTTCAATAAAAAATATCCAAAAAGACAACAGAATCTTATTTGAATAAATTAACTAGAAACGGGTTTTAGAACAACATAATTATACCAAGGGAAATGAGTTTTGGCTTGAGAGGAGAACCTATTTTTTTAATAGAAAACAAGAATCTTTGGATCCTTAACAGGGTTGTCGATCTGTAAAAGATCAACAAATTGGAGGCAATTTGAATGCTGAGAAAAAAACTGAGCTTATGCACAATAATAGTATCCAAGAACAAAAGAATGAGATAGGCTTTACCATCGAATTTCATAAACGATCAAGAGTAAAGGCGGTGCATTGGTGTCTGAGCACATTTAACCGTTGTTGCATTGAAATCTATTCATGTATCTCCACAATATCAAATATCCAGCAGGTCCAGTCGGTCAAATTGAAATATACGTCCATAGCTAGAGATCTGTACTACTGAAGCAAAGTTCATAAGTTTGTGATGAATTAAACGTAGAGAAATCAATGTTCACATGGGTAACCTTATACAAGGTAGTTCAATGTCCAATCCGTCATTGAATGCTCAAATTTCTGATCAAAAGTATAAATCTCACAAGATTTTTCCATGCAGAGCTGGACCGCTTGTTTAGACTATCTCAACCCAAATACTGGCGTGGTCGGAAGTGAAAATGATGGTGTCTCTTTTGTTATGAAAAGATATGGTCGATAGTCGAGTTGGTTGAACCTTTAGAAATTGGTCAACTCTTAACTATATCGAGTAACTTTAGTTTCTTAAAAAATATGGTCAGTGGCCAAGTTGGTCAGACCTTTAAGAATTGGTCGACTATTAACTATGTCATGCAATTGCTCGACTTTTAACTGTGTCAGAAGTTAAAATGGTCAACTTACCTTAGTTGGTCAGGCCTGTTAATATTGGTCGACTGTTTAAAAATTGGTCGCCTTTTAACTGTGTGTTGTAATTGATGTACATGGGTCGGAAGTCAAAATGGTTGGCTTACCTTAGTTGGTTGAGCCTGTTAAAATTGCTGGGGTGTTAACTGTGTAATTTTGTTTCCGATAATATTTGTAACATATGGTTGGGAGTGAAAATTCTCGCCTGATTTTACTTAAAAAATAATATGGTCAGAAGTCAAAATGGTCGACTTACCTCAGTTGGTCGGGCCTGTTTAAATTGGTGGATTGTTTAAAAACTGTTCGACTTTTAACTGTGTGGTGCAATTGATGGACACGGCTCGGATGTCAAAATGGTCAAGTTGGTCGAACCTTTAAGAATTGGTCCACTATTAACTATGTCATGCAATTGGTCGACTTTTAAGTGTGTCGGAAGTCAAAATGGTCGACTTACCTTAGTTGGTCAGGCCTTTTAATATTGGTGAACTGTTTAAAAATTGGTCGACTTTTAACTGTGTGGTGCAATTGATGGACACGGGTCGGAAGTCAAAATGGTCGGCTTACCTTAGTTGGTTGAGCCTGTTAAAATTGCTGGGTTGTTAACTATGGAATTTTGTTTTCAATAATATTTGTAAGATATGGTCGGGAGTGAAAATTGTCGCCTGATTTTAGTTAAAAAAGAATATGGTCGAAAGTCAAAATGGTCGACTCACCTTAGTTGGTCAGGCCTGTTAAAATTGGTGGACTGTTTAAAAAGTGGTCGACTTTTAACTGTGTGGTGCAATTGATTGACACAGGTCGGAAGTCAAAATGGTCGGCTTACCTTAGTTGGTTCAGCTTGTTAAAATTGTTGGGTTGTTAAGAAAAATATGGTTGATAGTGGAGTTGCTCGAGCATTTAAAAATTGGTCGACTCTTAAATGTGTTGTCGAATTAATTAACACTTAGTTTTAGTCGGTGGGCAAAGTAATGCAAATAGTGCAAATACGATCGCTGTGATCTGGTCGGCGTGCACCAAAGCAGCAAAACACACGGCAGGATTCCATTGGATTTATAGACGAGGATTTTTAATCGGCGTGAAGTCTGCAAATCGTTGCGACACGAATGGGGATTTGCGTGAAAGGGGCAAAGTAACAACATGGTTGACGTGATCTGGTCGGCGTGCGCAAAAGTGGTGAAACACGCAGCAGGATTCAATTGGATCCATAGACGAGGAATCTTTCCAAGGTGGAAGGTCACGCTTCTCTGTGGTGAAACACCTTCGGCGTAATTAGTGTATTAGATGCACCTGCCATCTTACTTATTTTCCTCTCTTAATGCATTTTGTTTCACGCCACTGTTTTTTTATATGTGCATGCATTCGTAAGTTAATACATCAATATGTGCAAAAATACATTGCAACCATATGTGCATTACAATTGTCTCTCGATGGTAATAGTTTTTCAGGGTTATTTGTATTTTGTTTATTCAGTTAAGCTTATATATTGATGATAATGATTTTTTAATGAATTGATTGTATTTTTTTTATTAATTACGTCGAAGGCGTATATTAAGGGCCGGCTCCCCTCCGGCTTTCGTCGTTTGTCGACTGCCTATGGGGAACCGCCATCTGTCATCTGTCCATTCGGGTTAAGTGCCACATGTCGTTGGGTTTTCAACCCGTTGTGCATTCAACTCCTACGCGAGCTGTAGCGAGAATTCTCCTCCACCTGTAGTGTGTCGTAGGGTCTCAATCAACTCAGCATTCAATTCAACTCCTCCTGCGCGAACTGTAGAGACATTTCCATTGTGGGAGATCTGGATCCACCTGCAATAACTCCATAGAAGCTCGTGGTTTTCTGATTAAACTGGTGCTTTGACTGAGACTGGTAATGCTGCTCTTTTGACTGCTAATTGAAATGCTTATAGGAATTATCCCGGAATAATGATCATTCAACTGTTCTTGGAACTGCTGGAAATGCTGTTGGTTCAAATGATCGCTCCCACAACTGCGCCCTACAGAACAGAGCAACTGCCCTTCATGTATTCATTACTCCTCCAAATTCGCCGACAATGATGTAGCTTGCACCCGAAGGATCATGAGCAGAGTGTTGTCCCATTCTTTACCTTTCGCAGGTCCCGTTCCTTGTGGGACTATTAGTCAGAGGTCTTCTTAGTAACCGACAACCCATCAAATGCAAAAACATTATACGTGTGACAGAACACTCCCCCATAGTCTAGAGCGTATGTCGAGAAGAGGATAGTCGATCTGTCTTCTTTCATTGGTGGGAAGGAGAAGCTGCTTTCTGTGTTGTATTCTTAGAATTTTAGTTTATTTAATTAATTTCCAAACATAGAGTAAAATAATTACACAGTTTTCAATTTTAGTTCGTCTGGCAACAGCGGCAGTTTCTTTCTTCCCGAAGAAAATACCCATATTTTTACTGCTCCAAATGCGTTGTTCATAGGCCATGTTTTCTTCTTCTGGCTGTCATATTTAATTAAAATTGGCCTTAACCTTTACCCATTGATTGCTCACCAGCTTGAAGATCTATGTAAATGAAAGGCGGTAAAAACATTAAATTGTATATTCGGCCATTAAAAACCAATATGTGAAAGGTGTGGTAGGTTTTATATTGATTATAGTTGTAAGAAGAAAAATGCATACAGGTATTGTTTTGACTAATGCTCAGCTACTTATTGTGGTTGTGGTGGTGGGGTTTTGACTATAATATGCATATAGGGTTACAAATATGCATATAGGGTTGGAGATCAGTGATAGGACAAACATGCAAAATATCCATCAAAAGACTAAAAAATTTGATTAATGCTGAACATAAGGAAAAATAGTTTTACTCTCTAAAGATTAGAGTTGAGCAGAATGGAAAAATTTGATTAATGCTGAACATAAGGAAAAATAGTTTTACTCTCTAAAGATTAGAGTTGAGCAGAATGGACAATTTCAGCGTAAATTCAATATAACAGGAAGAGGCTAATTCCCTTATTTCAAAGGACTGCACTTGTTTTCCAATCCAGGCGAAGGTAGAGAAACAGTCCATATAAACCTTTGGAGATGCTAAAAATTTTAACTTCAGAGAAAACACAACAAATACACTTGTCTTCGAATCCGGGCGAAGGTAGAGCAGTCAATAAACCTTTCGAGATGTTAAAAAAAATTAACTTGAGAAATCAAAACAAATTTCTTTGTGAATTGAACCCGGGTCTCTCGGATGAAAGCCACAATGGATACACCGAAAAGTAACCAAAATAACAATTACTTTACAAATTGGACGCGAGGATGATAAGTTGCCACGTGGTTTCTAAAAAAATCACTGAGACTGGTGTTTTAGATGGATTAAATCGCTAAGTACTCTATGTGGTGGTTTAGATAGTTTATGTTTAATAAAATATAAATAAATTTTTACTAAATTTATATGCTTTGAAATGGATAGTGAAAAGACATTAAAAATTTAAAGTTTAACATAAAATAAAAAAAAACTGAATAAGACGATATTAATTTGTTTACATAACATTAAAAATGAAAATCGAATAAATAATAAATGGCATTCACCCATCCTTTATATCTACAAATTCATTTCAACTAAATATTCCATGTATTTTCAAATTCTTTAGATTAACATATCACGTAAATATTCGATGTATTTTGAAGAGATTAAGAGAATGTCTTTGAATTTTTATTTTGAAAATTGAATGATTTTATCAACCATCAATGACATATTCCTTTTAAAAAACTCCTTTTGAAATTGTCAAACGTACTTGTACATTGTGTTTGATTTGATTCTTCTGATTTGTTATTGTTTTAACCTGATATGATAGGGAAAGTTAAAAGAGAATGGTTACCTACCGTTGGTAAAAACATGTATATAATAATTTTAAAGAGTAACTCATGGTGTCATTTAACTCATGAATATACAGATATTGAAAAATGTTAGATAGTTAGCTTTTGAAAAATATAAAAATGTGTGGAGAATAGTGATCAACACTCGCTTATACTCCACCTTTAGACAGTCTAATCGTCGGTGCCTCGTTCACTCAAAAAAAACATCGAATCGTCTCCGATAGTATAAGTTAGACGGGGCATTTAATTGCCATCAAGAACTTTAAGAGGTTTATACTTTCTAATTTTATTCTTTAAAAACTTAATAAATATAAAAAATTTATTAAGTTAAAATGTATATATACTCATGTATTAGAAAAAAGCCATTATAGTTACAATTTAACACGTCAATGAGAGATAACATGCAACATGCATAATTAATGAAGATTGAGAGCAAACCATAAGAAATAAATAAGAAATAAATATTTATAGAAAATTAAGTGCATATTGTAAGTAAAAATTAGATTTTTTTTAAAATCTTCTTTCTATGTGAGATGAAGTTAAAGGTTATGGATTACATATCTTATTACATGAAGAGAAGTGAGGTGGGAGAGATCTTTGTTTACATAGATGGGTAATTCACTAATAAAAAAAAATGGGAGAAAAATTGATGTTGGACATTTAATGTCAAAAAAGTTAAAAAAATGTAACATAAAAAAATATAAATAAAAAATATTATCATAGATACATTTTAACCTTGATCTTTTAAGAAATGAGAGGTTTGCACTTGGTTTTTTATACCTCTTAGTGTTTAAAAGATCCAAGGTTAAGATGGATTTAGAATATTCTTTGTTTATGATTTGTTGATAGGTAGTTCTTTCCAATGGCTTGGTGGCTTATCCTTTCCTCCCGTAACACAATATTTTCTCAGAACTATGAACTAAACTTAGTAGTAAAAAAATGTTAAAAATCTCCCATTCTATAACATGATACACTCACAACAAATGGCATGCTATATACCATAAAGGTTTTCTTCTAGACTTCCTCCGAGTAACAAGTTGTAGACGAAAAAAAAATATATTTCTCTTTAACAAAGAAACCAATTATTGAAACAAAGCACAAAGCATATATTTGTTTTTAATAAATACCATGAAAAGCATTTTTTTTAGTAATGTTTTTAATAATTACTGCCCAAAATCATATCATTTTGCACCCAAAAAAATATCATAATGTTACAAGTAAAATCGTAAGAAAAGAAATCTTGATAAATAATTTATATGGGAGATGGTCGAAGCAACTTGCAATAGTTCATCAATAAAAAAATGAAGAGGGTAGCAACTTAAATAATAATGGCATGGCCAAGAGAATAACTATAAGGTTGGAACTTAAAAATAATAGTTGATTGGATTGGGGTGGGAATTATACATGAATGAAAATAACATTTGACGCGCATTTCCTTTTAGCACGTCATATAGGTATTTAGCTATCTATGAAGGGCCTTCCTACATCTAATGGTATGTGATAGATAAGGATAACTATAATTGACTAACCATGGCTTTGATATAAATAGGCCATGTTACTACTAAGGTTATGATGTTGCACATAAAAGAGATTGTCGTGATAAAGTTTTGGGTATGCCAATGTCACTCTAGTTTGCAACATGAATATGGATATCATTTTGTGTTAATTAAAAGAAGGCATTAAATCCCTAAGCAATAAGTAGAAACCCTAATTTCCTCGTGAGATAGATACAAGCCCTGGTTTACTTGTCACATGTTTCCACTGTGATCGTTAATGAATAAACTATTGTATGTCAATTGCATTGATGGATTTTATAAGCTTTATGATCTATGATGTTTGCAATGATTGAGGTTGACTATGTATCGAAGAAGGATGAGCTTTGAACCAAATAGATATGGTATCTCTATTGTAATAAGCTCACTCACAAAATTAATTAGGTAGGGAAGTTAACTAGAGAGGGAATGAAACATGAAAGAAAAAATAAATTGATGGTTCAATCATTTATAACTTTCAATAAGGCATACAAGCATAAATGTACTTAATCCCCTTCAAACTGGCTTGGGCATTGATTATCCATCAATCCTTGCACTCCTCTAACCAAATGAAAATAGCAATGTTGATTGCCAATATAATTAGAGTTAAACTTGATAACTACCAATCCATTCATTGTTTTACTCACACATGCATACTTTCTGGTATGAAAAATTAATGTACATTTCATTTTACATTAGCACTTGTACTAGATTTTCCTTCTTAGACTTGATTTCAACACATAAACTTATCTTATCTGCATACACACAAATTTCTCTACGATGTTTCATTTCCCTGTCATCCTTCTTTCCTGGATATGCAAAATCAAGATAATGTAAAGACTCAAAGTTAGGCCTTTGAGACTCCAAACTATCCAATCAATGTAAAAACATTTATTAACATCTTCTTTTTGTTAAATAATGTGGAATCTTACCATACCTACAATCAATTGAGGTACAATAAAGTTCTGCGAATTTGTTTTCACACAATCTTTAAAGATATGCCAATCCAACAAAAACACGTTGGTTGTAAATCATGCATAAATCAGTCCAACCATTTGCAAATCCAAAACAAAATTTCCCTAAATAGATTTGTTTTTCAACCCTACCAAAATTTAGGCCTCCAAACAAATGGTTGATGGCTCAAGGGGATTGAGGTTACAAACAAACCTTTCAATGAAAATAACATTTGACGCGCATTTCCTTTTAGCACGTCATATAGGTATTTAGCTATCTATGAAGGGCCTTCCTACATCTAATGGTATGTGATAGATAAGGATAACTATAATTGACTAACCATGGCTTTGATATAAATAGGCCATGTTACTACTAAGGTTATGATGTTGCACATAAAAGAGATTGTCGTGATAAAGTTTTGGGTATGCCAATGTCACTCTAGTTTGCAACATGAATATGGATATCATTTTGTGTTAATTAAAAGAAGGCATTAAATCCCTAAGCAATAAGTAGAAACCCTAATTTCCTCGTGAGATAGATACAAGCCCTGGTTTACTTGTCACATGTTTCCACTGTGATCGTTAATGAATAAACTATTGTATGTCAATTGCATTGATGGATTTTATAAGCTTTATGATCTATGATGTTTGCAATGATTGAGGTTGACTATGTATCGAAGAAGGATGAGCTTTGAACCAAATAGATATGGTATCTCTATTGTAATAAGCTCACTCACAAAATTAATTAGGTAGGGAAGTTAACTAGAGAGGGAATGAAACATGAAAGAAAAAATAAATTGATGGTTCAATCATTTATAACTTTCAATAAGGAATACAAGCATAAATGTACTTAATCCCCTTCAAACTGGCTTGGGCATTGATTATCCATCAATCCTTGCACTCCTCTAACCAAATGAAAATAGCAATGTTGATTGCCAATATAATTAGAGTTAAACTTGATAACTACCAATCCATTCATTGTTTTACTCACACATGCATACTTTCTGGTATGAAAAATTAATGTACATTTCATTTTACATTAGCACTTGTACTAGATTTTCCTTCTTAGACTTGATTTCAACACATAAACTTATCTTATCTGCATACACACAAATTTCTCTACGATGTTTCATTTCCCTGTCATCCTTCTTTCCTGGATATGCAAAATCAAGATAATGTAAAGACTCAAAGTTAGGCCTTTGAGACTCCAAACTATCCAATCAATGTAAAAACATTTATTAACATCTTCTTTTTGTTAAATAATGTGGAATCTTACCATACCTACAATCAATTGAGGTACAATAAAGTTCTGCGAATTTGTTTTCACACAATCTTTAAAGATATGCCAATCCAACAAAAACACGTTGGTTGTAAATCATGCATAAATCAGTCCAACCATTTGCAAATCCAAAACAAAATTTCCCTAAATAGATTTGTTTTTCAACCCTACCAAAATTTAGGCCTCCAAACAAATGGTTGATGGCTCAAGGGGATTGAGGTTACAAACAAACCTTTCACCCATTGACAGATAGAGGATTAAGATTCATTGGGAATCCATGTCTCCAATCGAGTGCAGGCTCTCATGCCCCGTAATCTCTGCCACTATTTGTCTTCATTAGCTTCTCAAAAGACTGGGATCTTAAGGGCTCTTTTCCAAATAAGATAGTTTTGAGCGATTTCCCATGATGCTTGCCTGTGGCTGCAAGGATCTGCCTCAGTTCTCTACAAGGACAAACTAAGAGTAAAGCATTGTTTATATTACAAGGCATGTGAAGACTCAAAAGAACAAGTCGGTATAGATTTGTGCACAGTTCAAGGAAAAAGACATAATAGGACTAGCATCAGAATTAGTGACTTGGGTTTTCTTCTTGAACCATTGCCATTGGGGCTTGATATTTTGTTCTCGCCTTTGCTGGTGTGACCTCACTCGGGTTAATGGATGTGATTGTCTTTGCTTTAACGTATGTAAATTTCATTTGAAATTGGTGTGATTCCTTTCCATCGGGTGCGATCTCAAGCGTATCCATAGACTTCACTCTTTCGAAGCCAAATCCACCGATAGTTTTTCTTTTGGTGCCCAATTTATTTTGATATTGAAGGATATTACTGTTATGAAGGGACTTATCCACAATATTTTCATTGTGGTCATATGTATCAATTAGGGAGTTGTGAACTCACTGGTGTTACTTGCTAAAGATAATAAGCATTGCATACAGATCCTCACTTATTGACTCACCATCTATTGATCCACATCAACAATTGGCC
Source organism: Larix kaempferi (assembly GCA_027924585.1). Taxonomy (NCBI): domain Eukaryota; kingdom Viridiplantae; phylum Streptophyta; class Pinopsida; order Pinales; family Pinaceae; genus Larix; species Larix kaempferi. Next base: position 1,579,765 of record BSBM01000146.1, read on the forward strand.
AAAATAGTGTCCATCCCCTGCTGCGGTTCCACTCAAAATGGAACATCAACAGCTTCAACAAGTTTATCCTCATTTTCCTCAAGCTCTTCTACCTGAGCACTCTATCATGGAAGGCCTAGCGAGGATCCCTCTACTCCAGACAGAACCGATTTCGGTCTCGCCACCCTTCCTCATCAATTCCTAGCTCATCGGCGGAGCGGTCTCTCCCCTTCACACTCTATATTGCTTTGAGATGAGAACCACCCCAGAGCTCCATGGAACTACACCTAGATACACGATTTACCCATGTTGTCGACGAGATAAAATCCCAAAGGCTCGATCTGAATCCAATTTTTTGTCGCATTAATACCATGGATGACAATTATGACGCTGAAACTGTTGACCACATTGCTGATATAATCCCCCGCATTCGCAAACTTCCTAAAATACACAATCTTTACGTCATAATATATTATATAATCCTTTAGCCATTGAGAAATCACATTGCAACTCCTCTCACACCATTGAAACATTCCTTTGAGATCACCTCCAATCCAAAAACACTCTCGAACCAAACCTCCATCTCTTTGCCACCTCTCGTAATAATAATTGTCCAGGGTTGCAGCATGGCATACATAAATGAAATGCCCCCTCCATTAAAAGCATTTGTGTGTTATGCATGACTATCAACATTTGTATCATCACCCCTCTCGTCACCCACGTAACGTGACACGCTATCTCAATGTTTCCATGGAATAAAATTGATTTTTTATAAATTCAAAGGAAAAAAAAAAAAACATCCCTTTTGTGCAAATCCAATCACAAAATTCTACGCGGCTCAAACGCTTATACATCACATTCGTTTTGCATGAAATTATATTTGTATTGACGATGTTTGCAAAATATACGTTATAATGTGATGCTTTTGGAAATCAATAACAATAATATTATATCATAGAATCCAATATATTATATATCATATCACTAATCGTATTTTTATTATAAGACAATACAATTATATAAATTAATCAATCATAAATCAATAATCCTATAGGATATAGTTAACACAATAGAATTATATAGATTAATCAATTATAAATCAATGTAATCTTATAAACTTATAGGAGATAGTTATTGCGAAACAAATTATTATGTTTGATATATGCCCATTCATATGGCACGTTGATGTAAGTTAATATATTTGTATTCATAGAGTAAAAAATATATATTATAACAAAACGTTAAATAAAACAATTTTAAGAATGTTTATTAAATATTTCATTTAAATTAATATTAAATTTTTTAGATAATTTTATAATTGCCTAATATTTTATATTTTCAAAACTAAAAGTTTTTAGAGATAAATCTCTAATACAAATATAAATACTATAGATTTTTTAAGCATAGTCTAAAATTTTTACGATTTGAGTTGGAATAGATAATTTTTGCAGGCAAAATTTTGAAAAAATCTTGTTGTAAAGTTTTAAAACCTAGTTTACACCTATTAAATTCTAGAATTTTGGGTGCCTTAAAGGTTTTTGAGGGTGCTAAATCCATTTCTACCATCAGAAATCCCAATAAAACATAGCTAAATTTGGATTTTGCAAAATAATAAAATGCCATATTCAAGCTAAAAATGGTCATCCATGAATTGTTAGACAACTCCAATTTTTATAGATACTTCAATAGAGTTTTCCTTTCATCTACATACACACAACTTTCTCTCATTTTACAACATATTGAAGTTCTTCTCGGCGTTTCATTTCCCCGCTTTGGGGACATGCTAGTATTATTTATATTTTCACTTTACTCACTCTTAGTTTAGAAGTGTAGGTGGGTGAACAAATTAATGGATTGAATAAATGAAGGAACCTAACTCACTTTTCAAATAATAATCTTCTTTATAGATTTTCCATACAGCTTAAAAGTTTAGTTGCAATTTTTTTTTATTTTTAACAATTTTCATTTTAAATTTTTGAAGAATTATTTTTAGTTTAGAAAAGTTAGTTTTAAATAATTTAATTGAAACTAGTGTGAAATTCATTGTTTAATGAATTATTTTTTGAGCAAATTGTATCTGAATTTGCTTTGTTTTTACGATTATTATTAAAATATGTTACTACATTTGTTATTATACAGAGAGTACCGAGGTGCTCTACAATAAATGTTGTCATGTTATGTGGGGATATGTACTGAAAATAAAAGGTAATTAAAAAAATCATGTTGGCTCATAAAATAAAAAATTAAAACCAAATAAAAAATAATTAGAAAAATCTATGTAAACTCATAAATTACAAATTTAAAAACAAATAAAAAATTATTAAAAAAATCATGTAAACCCATAAAATAAATAACTAGCATAAGTCCATTTTAAACCTGGATCAAATTCGTTGAGATGTAATTTTTTTATGGGCGTGTAAAAATTATTATTGAGGTTAAAATAAAATTGGATCGCTCTCAATGCTTGATAGATCCGGGTTTAAGATGGATCTATGCTAGTTATCTGTTATTGTTCACCCACCACAGTTTAAGTGGTTGTGTTAGTTCATAGGTTGTGTATAGAAACTCTTTAGCTTCTAAATTATATGAAAATAAGTTTTATGTGTTAACTTCATTTATTGCACTGAATATACGCTTTCTATAGCCCAAGTGACTGAGATGTGTCACGTTTGACATACTGAAGTGGCACATGTCATCTATAAAAATAAATAAATAAATATACTTGGGTTTACCATGTTCAGTTCCAAGCCAATAGAGAAGACCAATACACAAGACAACTCATTCGTAGATTCATGGAATAGTTGTGCACACCCATAAAACCAAGCAACAACAAAAGGTTGAAGTATGTTCCATCTAACTCTAAAAATATACCAACGAAAAATTATGTCTAATATATGACAACAAGACTTCATCTCAAAGGCTAGCCATTCAACAAATATTTTACTAAATTCTATGCCAAGCAACATACAAAAATCTTACAATCTTTAATAGAAAGCTTCAGCAGTGCTTTGTTCTAGCACAAATAAAATAAGTGCATATAAACTATTAAATTTATAATAAAAACTCTATTGTCAAAACTACATTGTACTCCTAGGTCTAATGTGTTCCATACACTGCAACAATCTTCAGAACATGTTATGGTTGTGCAAGAAGCAACGACACACTACAATGCAATATCATTCACAACATGTCTCGTAGTTATTTTGAACAGTCTATTGACAAATTTGAAACAAAAACCTCAACCATTAATCTAAACATTGTATACTCTATACAATGAATTAAGTTTTAATGGTGATGTATGATCAAAGAGAATAATGAAATGTGTAACCAAGAGGATTCTTACATAATGTCTCGTATATCTAAATGTATCTTGAATGTAGTGTATATGAGTCACTCCATGGTAGCCAAGACGAGTCTTACATCATCTGATAAATATGAAGTGAGCACTATGTGTTGTTGAATGTTGAATGTAGTGTATATTCGTAAAATTAAAATGCAACTAGACAGTTGTTAGGGTAATCCTTGACTTGGGAACGAGCAAGGTAGAAAGTGGTTTCGGGCACATGGTTTCTTGCTAGTTCTATTTGCATGTAAAGAACGCTATTTATAGCGTTGGGTTCCTAGATTGTACGGTGCCAATGTAAGCAGGAGAGATGCTCTTGGTGGCCTTGGCCTAGTTTTCCCACATACCAATAATAGATCTATTATTGATGGTTGTTTTTTCCCTTTGGGGATTTCCAAGATAAATATTATGTTGCTATTGTGTTTGCTCTTATATTTATGTGTTATTTCTCTCACATAATATGAGATACTGATCCATTCCCTCACCATCTTGCATCAAGTCACCTCCAAGCCTTCCATTCTTCTACAAAGTTCTTGCTTATCTCTTGGTAGAATTTTAGTGAACATATCTGCATATTCTCGGATCTGTTAATATTTTCCAATTGTAAATTCCATTCTTCCAACTCTTTTTGAATCGAATGGTACCTTAGATAAATGTGTCCGGTCTTTGAGTGAATTGATGGATTTTTTTCCAAGTGAATAGCACTTTGACTGTCACAATACAACACATACTTGTCCTGTTTGATTCCCAACTCTAATAGGAATCGTTTCATTAACAATATTTATTTACAAGCCTCTGTTGCAGCTATATACTTTGCCTTTGTTGTGGAGAGAGCCACTAATTTCTGTAGCTTATACACACAAGACAATGTTGAACCTGCAAACGTGTATAAGCAACCAGTGCTGGAATTTCTACTATCCACATCTCCATCCATATCTGCATCCATAAAACCTACAAGGACAGTATTATCACCAAAACATAAACAATGATGAATAGTTCACTTAAGATACATCGAAATCCACTTTACTACTTCCTAATGTTGTTTTCCTGGATTAGAAAGGAATCTTCTCACAACTCCCAATGAATGTGCAATATCTAGCCGTGTACATATCATAGCATACATCAAGCTGCCAACCACTGAAGAATAAGGAATACTTATCATTTATTCCTTCTCCTTGTCATCATGAGGGCATAAATCAGTATTTATATTGAAGTGGGCGGCAAGGGGTGTACCAATCGGCTTGGCATCCTTCATATTAAACATCTCAAGCACTTTCTCACTATATTTTTCTTGTGACAACCACAACCTTTTGTTCTTTCTGTCATGCATAATATTTATGCCCAATATTTGTTGTGCTGGACCCAACTCCTTCATTGCAAATTGAGTGCCCAAATATTTCTTCAACCTGTTAATTAGGTTCTTATCTTGTCCAACAATCAACATGTCATCAACATATGATAATAAGATAATGAAATTGCCTTTTTCATCTCTTTTAATGTATACACAATGATCTGCATTTAGCCTTTTAGAACCATGATCAAGCATGAAAGGGTCAAATTTATTATACCATTAACGAGGGGCTTGTTTCAACCCATATATACTCTTTTTCAACCTGCAGACTAGATTATCTTTACCTCTTACCTTCAAACCTTCTGGCTGCTCCATATAGATTTCCTCCTCCAATTCAGCATGAAGGAAAGCAATTTTTACATCTTTAAATGGTCACATTCAAGATCTAAAGCAGCAACAAGAGCAAGAATAACTCATAGTGATGACATTTTAACAACTGGGGAGAAAATTTATGTAAGATCAATACCTTTCTCTTTCCCAAATCCTTTCACCACTAGCCTTGCTATTGTTCTTTGCTTTTATTTTTTGTTTTATTTCTATCCCCCCTTTAAAATTGACTTGGGAAATTGTTTCGGATCTACCCGCCCCCCAAAAAAAACTAGAGTACTCATGAATCCCATTTACATGTAGATCACACATTGTCATCTCCATTCTCCCTCTTTTTTCTTCATTGCTATTACATCCAGAATCCTCTGGGATATCCATTCTTCTTTCAATTTTCATTTATCTCGCCTTGACTTTCCCTTCATGTGTTGCACTTCCAAAATCATTTTGTACCTGCAAACAATTCATCATTGATGTCCATATAAAAAGGAATCCATCTATCGGAATGCATGGGTGCTCAGCTGCTGTAACTGCTAGTTATCTAGGAATCCTTTTCTCCTACATGGTTCATCAATACATTAAACTCTTCCTTGAGCATAACCTGGTCCCAACACTCTGAGATAAATCCATCTCACACTCCCTCCTTTAATCGAAGACTCATCCTCTCTGATTCCACATCAAGATAGCCCTCGTAGCTACCCAACTGGTTCATTCCATAACTTGATGCCACATCCTCTTCTGCACATAAGAGGGATACACCCTACATCAATACATGTAGGCCTAAATACATGGGGAATAAACTCTAGATAAAATGGAACCAAAATCTCCCACCGATCATACACCCCTTACAACACGTGCTCAATCATTTTAGGTACAAAAGCATTCAATGCTTTTCTAGCAAATTGCTTCAATCATACTCGCTTAGTCAAACCATTACCATTCTTTTTTCACTTCATGTGTCTTAAAGAGTGGCAGCCATCCTAATTCTCAGTCTCCACGCAAAGTTCTTCATTTGACAGATCGAGGGAAATATCCACACGGGAAACATCACAAATAATGACGCCATTGTGGCTTTATTGATTGTGCTATGGCCTTCTCCTCCGCAGGAATTCATGTTTGCAATTTATATCCATGGGAATGGAAGCTTGTTCTTTTACCAACAAACGATATTACCAACAATTTCACACTCTCTCCAAGGTCGTTTCCTCAGGTGCAGATTTTCGACGTTGATTGGCTACTCATGCTTTCTCCTCACACTTTTGTGGTTTCTTTCACAACTGCACAGACCCAACTATCCACAGTTACAACCACGGTTCTCTTGTAGTAACGGATACCAGATATGACAAGTTGTAGTTTTACTAACTCGGCTATAACCGTGGATTTCCTTCAAGTACCGATCTTCACAAAATATTCACAATGCATGCCTACCTCGGGATGGCTTCTTCACACAAGAAGCAATTTCCTCCTTCGCTATCGGAGCATGGATCTCTTCTTCCTCAACGCAGACATGCCTATTATTTGTCCCTTTATTTGATTGCATTCGGCTCCATCAATCTCAATTGGCAGCTTCAGACGAGCATACGGATGCATATGGGTAGTGCCTTTCCTTATTTTCCTCAAATCTGACGGATCCATTAGGTCTTTAGCAGATCCGGTCATTTAAACGATAGATCTTCATTTTATATAGAGGATCTACACTTTACCCGTTGATCTTCATTTTCTTCTTGCAGATCCAAGTGTCCAAGAAATAGATCTACCATCTTCCATCATGCATCAGCATGAAGTCTCATTCAGATACTTTTGTTACAGGCAATAACAATACATCATGCTAAGATTTGATATAAAATATATGCCAAATAATACAACCATTCTAGATCTAATATATGCCAAATAATACAACCATTCTAGATCATAGATCTAATGACCTTTCTGAAATTAGCCAATTTAAATCTAAATTTAATAATTACTTTTCACATAACATAAAATTGTAGATACAGATAAAAATTAAACACTGAATTTTTATGTGGAAAATTCAATATGGAAAAAACCACCAGGAAGGAAAGATCAATAGCTTTTATTACTTACAAACCATATACATACATCATAATACTTCGGCCGTGACAACTATTTATTTTATTTTAATAATATTTGTTTCACACATAAAGAGGAGTCTTACATCATGTTTCATATATCTTAAGTGAATAATGTACATGTTGATAATGAATCTATACAAATAACAATCATATTAATCATTTTGGTATAAGTCAATATCTATGTTAACACTTGCTCTACTGAGTTTAGAGAGGGACCAAATCTCTTCATGTATAAACCCTTTTTAGAGTACTAATCATTAAGAAAGGTTTGCACTTTAATGGATTTGATCCAATTGAATACTTGGTAGAGACAAAGTTAAAATAGATCTATGCTAGTGATAAATAAATTTCTAAGCTATATATTCTAAATAATAAGATTAAATCTTAATTTTTTTATTAAATTTTATAAAAATAAATAATAATAATAAAATACAACCAACTTTAAAAACATTCATAAAATCTATCTATTATTTTCAATTACCCAATATTATATACAAATAGGTATTTTAATGGTTAATTATTTTGTTTTCCATAAATTATTCTATATATTATAAATATATATTTTACCTTTTAATTATTTGTTTTTTAACAAAAACATGTTACAAATTTAATATATATATGTGAAAAAACATTAAATCTCTCAATGAATGTCCTTCTTGAGTTAAGAGATCTTAAAGTGACAGCTCTTACAACTTCGAGGTAGTATCCCCTCCTTTCAACGTTTAAGACTATATCGCTCGTAGGAAAAAGTTTATTAAATTTGAGGGTTTTATCTTTTATTGTTTGCCCTTTACCCTCACATGAAAGGGGGTGTCACGGCTCCTCTTGTCGATCTGGCAGAAGGGATGAAACATGACTAACATTTTGGGCTTCTTTGGAAAGCTCAGCCCCATATATTACTAACAGAATTCATAATAAATAAAAATTTAAGCTTGCAGATTCATACTCAATATAAACACAGCGGAAATAAACATCATCCACACACATCTACCTCATGCATCCAACATATCAATAACAGACATCAATTAAAAACATGGCAGAACACAGAATTAACATAATTCAAACCACAAAGAATACTTATCTTTAAGATGAAACTGTCCAATGACTGGATATGTGAGAGCAACGTTCCACCTAACCATAGGTCCCTATTCATCCTGTATTATTTCAACTAAGAGACCACCGCCGAGTTGGGATGTGTATCCACTAAGGAGGAACTAGATAGGCTCATTCATAGCCATGATCTCACATGAACAGTCATGCTAAGCCAATATCCGGTTGGGTTTATCAAGCGTGAAGGAGACACATGAGGAGGATGCTAAGCCAGTGAGCTCAACCATAGAGCTATAGACATCTCAACTAAACTCAAACATTCATGGCACCCACAATTCCTACCACACCCAACACAAGGAAGGTCCCCCTCTCTGTAGCATAGTTCCTCAGGCGTCCCTTCCCTCCAATGATATTCAGGGTGGGCATAGAAAGGTCCAAGATGCTAATTCCATGAGATTCTAGTCTTCATTGGTTTTATCAAGCAATCCCAACATCTGTTCTATCATTCACGCTTGTATTTTCACAATTCGGTGACCAAATAACTCAATCACGTAATTGGATTACTGAGATATAAAAAATGGGGTTTCCAATGGATTTCAACGTATCTAATACTCTCAATTTTTCCCCAAGGATCACATCTATGGACCCCCCATTGGATTTTACTATCAATACCCAATTTTGGGCATTTATGGCACTTCAAAACGTGCATTAATCCACAGTTGCGATTTCTGGTTTTTTTCTCATTGTTGGGCATTTGTCCTAGATGAAAACTGAAGCTGATATGTTCAACAATGGAATGGGAATGAGAAATAACAAATTCACATGAGGTAGGTTGAATTGTTGTACAAGAAAAACAGAGCCCATACCTTCCATATGAATTTTTGGGCTGCCCATGCTCCATTGAATCCATGGACTGATTTCTCAACAAATTTCTTACAACTCAAATAAATGTTAGCAAGGAAAGCCAAATGGGTTCTCAAGATGATATTTGGTAGCTTATGGTTCAACCCCACAACCCCCTCACCACTCTCTAGTGGAATACACATGGCCCCTTCTCATTAGTTGCTTCCACAGCCAGTTTTGGTATTTTATTGAAATATTAATATTTACATCAAATTACAATATTTCATGGCTTAAAAGTCCATGGGTAGTAAAATATCAAATACTTGCATTTCTAAATAAAATCCGAGCATCCACTACTAGGACCTTGGCCTTGAGATCCATGCTAGGAAACATAGATCACATGAACACAATATTTACATAAAATCCAATATACAATAAGGGTCAAAATGGGGTATTACAACGGGCTTCAATGTTCCTAAGAGTATCATGTCCAATCAAGGTTTATGGAAAAACAGTAAATCATTAATGCATGGTCAGGATATTTGAGACAGTTTTTGAGGATGAAATTAGTATTGTATAGAACCCGGTCACCAAAAGGGGAGAGCACAAGATTGTTGTTTCCTATAGAGAAAAGAAAGGGAGGAGTAATGCGAGAGATCCATGCATAGAAAACATGAAAGATTTAATCTCCCAATGGGATTTAATTGACATAGTGCCAAAATTAGGAAGGTATACCTGGACTAATAAAAAGGATGGACCCAACCATATTCTACTAGGTTGGTTTGTAGTTCAGAGTAGCATCTTGCTTGACAATTTGGGAATATACTCCTATATCATCCCTCTTTAAGTATCAAACCATAATCCCATGGCCCTCAACTTTCTTGAAGACATGAACAATGGGATTAGTCCTTGTAGATTCAATCCCCTATGAATTCAAGAAGCAAAGCTATAGATATTATAAAGGAAATTTGAAAAGAACAATTAAGAGTCTTTCCATAATTTTATGGGAAGAGAAGCTAAAAAGAACAAAAACCAATTTGAAAAATTGGGCTAAACATAATTAAATACCACAAGATATCAAGAGAGTGGAAATAAAAAGTCAAATTCAAGATATTTAAAACAAAATGGAGAAAGAGGAACCCACTACAAAGGATTAAATGGAAGATCGAAAGCTAACAACAGACCTCCACACCTACAATAGGTTAGAAGAATAGAAATGGAACCTATAGTTAATAATATTATGGTTAAAGGAAGTGGACGAGAATACCTCACATTTCCACAAGCAAACTAAAGCTAGAATGATGAAAAATAGAATTTAGGAAATAACAAACTAAGGAGGGGACCAAGTCAGTGTTTTGAATGGAATAAAATCATAATCTTTTAGGCACTTAAAACTTTTGTATATAGAATACTTTGAAAATATTCACACTCTTATAACACAGGAGCACCATCTCAATCTAATCAAGAAAATTGAAGAATCCGAGGTAATATAGGAAATCAGGAGTCTTGATCCTAACAAGGCACTAGGTCCAGATGGATTCACAATTATCCTTATGAGGGCCAGCTGGAATATCATTAAGAACATCTAGCTGGAATATCATTAAGAAAATCTTTGCAGGATGTTGGCAGGGACCCAGAATAAGGACAAAATAGGAGGAAGCACCAATTCCTCCTTTATTGCACTTATTCCGAAAGAATCCATGTCTTCCTCCTTCTCTAGATTTAGGTCGATCTCTCTCTGCAATTTAACATATAAAGTGCTTACAAAAATAATAACAACAATAATTAATTTTTTTCTGGCCAAGATTATCTCCCCCTATCAAGGAAGTTTCGTGGAAAAAAAAAAATCCATGCCAATGTTATTCTAGTCCAAGAGGCAATGCAATCCAACAAGATAAGAAAACAAAAAGGTATGGTAATCAAACTCAATAGGGTGAATGATTTTGATAGTAAATCATTTATTTCTAATGATGGTGATAAAGAAGCTAGGATTTGATCCAATCTTCATTCGATGCATTAAAGCTTATTTAGGCTCCCCATGGATTCCCCCCCTTATAATTGAAGACCCATTGATTTCTTTAAAAGGAATTGCAGATTTAGGCAAGTTTTTTCGTTGTCTCCAATGTTGTACATTATTATGGTTGAATGTCTCGGCATAAATTTGGAGAAGGAAAGGAGGAATGGATATCTCATAGGGGTAAATATAGTTATAGGGGTTAAAGCAACTAATCATGCTTAGTTTTCTTATGACACAATCCTCCTAGGAGGAGCATAAACAATAATCACACATAGATTTAAAAACATTCTTGACAAGAATCTTAAAGCTTTGGGATAAATTGTGAATAAAGCAAAAAAAATATTTGGGTGGAACTAGTTGACCCAGTTATTAGTGTTATATGGCGCATCCTTGAATACTTGGTGGTGTTTGAATGGAAATCCTTATGGTACCTTGGTATGCCTATCCTAATAGGAACATGCAAAGTAGATGACTAAAATCACATAATCAATAAATTAAGGAGTTATATGAAGGCCTAGGGATCCTAGTGGCTAAATATAGTGAGAAAAATGGTCTTGATGAAAGATGCCTTATCTTCCATTCCTTTGTACCAAGGCACTTTTCTTCCAGCCCCAGGTGTAATATGTAATGATATATCCAAAGAAATAAGGAGTCGTATGAAGGCTTGCGAATCCCAGTTGCTAAATCCAATGAGAAGAACTACGTTTATTAAATTTGTATTGTATGGCCTTCATTTGTACCAAAGAATTTTGTTGCTAGCCTCAACTGCAATATCTAATTAGATATCCACAGAAATCCTAAAGTTCCTTTGGCAGGGAGTAAATTCCAACACCAAGATGTTTCACTAAATTTAATTGGAGCATGATTATATGTAATAAAGGGAGTGGAGGTCTTGCAATAAGATATCATAAAATGATGATTACAACTATGGGAGCCAAACTAGTATCGCAGTTAATTTGCAGACCAGAAGATTGGTGGATGAAAGAAATCATCAAAAAGCATTACGACACTAGGACAATCACGAATTTGGAGAATGTGGACTGGTCAGTGGGAGGTTCCCCTATATGGAATCTACTTAAAATAGTAGCACCTTTAATCATGGATCACATTGCATGGTCTTCTGGAAATATATCCTCCGTTGACATGTGGAAAGACAAGATAGGAGGAGTCTGTATTTTATCTCAATAAAAGAGAGTATTATGAAGTTCAACAATGGTTAAAATAAAAAGAATCCACACCATATTCAGTTTTAGATGGAAAAATAAGGGATTGGAAGGGATGGAAGCCCTTACTGCCTCCAACAAATCTGTAAGAGAAGTTTATATCTTTCATAAAAACTCTAGAAGACACAATTCCAAATAACAAGAACTCCAAGGATGGACATATTTGGGGGAAACAAAGCAATTCATATAATGTGAAAGATGGATACAATCACTCATAAAGGAAATCCAAATCCGAGGAAGCAAATTTGGAGCAAAATATGGAAAAGGGACAAGCTACCATAGGTAGACATCCTGTACTAGATGTTAGTCCATAACAAAATCCTCACTCTTGAAAATCTCAAGAAAAAAAGAATATAAGGTCCCTCAAGGTGCCCCCTATGCCTAAACATATAAGAGACTATTCCTCACCTCTTTTACTACTACAAGACTACATTAAAAGCAATTTGATATTGGTCTTTGCAGAATTAGGAGATGTCCAAAGCATCCCAAACACTTGGAAGGCAATGTTTTTTCAGTTGGAACAAAAATTACCCTAGAAAGCTCGAAATGAATTCCTTGTTGAGAAGAGTATGGCCAACTTTTCCAAAAATTTTGTGCTGGAAAATTTGGATCGCAAGAAATAGATCTATTTTTGTAGGGGGGGGAGTACATAGCTAATCAAATAGCTAGTAATGTGAGAAGTCTAGCTTTCGTGAGCAGTTGGAGACTCAAGAAAGAATGTGGTTGTGTGATTATCTTGCAATCCCCTATCTGCATACCTATTATCCTCTCCAAAGGCTAGGACATGATCATCTAAAAGAAATCAAGGGGTGGCAGGTGTGGTGGGGGAGAGGTTGTTGATAATTGATACTGTGCAGAATTTGACAGTGTCTATTTTAGGTTGCAGGTGTATTAAGTAAATTTGCAGCAAACTTCACTGCATGCTAATGCATGTGAAGAATTAAATAATTTGCAGAATTATACAGCAACCTACAACTGATTTTACGACATGTAAATAATGCCTTTATTTCTGTGCAATGTAATCTATATAAGTATGTAGCCGTGAAGTCTAAAGATAAATGGGAAATAAACAATTAGGTTTTCTTTTCATGTGTTTGAATAAAAGCTTCTTTCTTGTTTTTTGTGTTGTTTTATTTCATTGTGCTATTTAAAACTAGGCTCTTTTATAATCTTGATTTGGTATCAAAGCAGGTATTTTGTTTAAAGTTCATAATTTCAAATTGTAACTCTTTGCCAATTCAAGAATTTGATAGAAGTAATTATGATTATTGGTGCATCAAGATGATGACCTTTTTGACAGGAAAAGATTTGTGGGAGATTGTAGAATCAGGTTATGAAGAGCCAGCTGATTGGAACACACTTACAACCAATGATAAAACAACTAAGAGAGAAGCCAAAAAGAAGAATGCCCAAGCTTTATTTCATATTCAAATAGCTCTAGATAAGAGCTTATTTCCAAGAATTGTAGGAGCAAAGTCAGCTCAGAATGCCTGGAAGACTCTACATGAAGCTTACCAAGGCAGTGATCAAGTTAAAGTTATAAAGTTACAGACACTGAGGACAGAATTCGAGAATTTGAAGATGCAAGAAGGTGAGATGGTGAGTGATTATTGTGTAAGAGTAAATGATGTTGTCAATAAATTGGCTACTCTAGGAGAAACTATTGATAAAGAAGTTGTGATTAAAAAGGTGTTGAGGTCTCTAACACCAAGATGGAACCATGTTGCTATAGTCATTGAAGAAAGCAAGGATTTGACTAACCTTCACTTTGATCACCTAGTTGGATCTCTTATTTCTCATGAAGACAGAGTGAGAGATTCATTTGGAGAAAGTGATGAGAAATTTTTTTCCACAAAGCTACAGATTACAAAGAATGCAGATGCTAGTTCTAGTTCTAGAAGAAACCAAGCCCAGGGTAAAGGTCAGTATCAATTTTTTCCAAGAGGAGATAGAGGAAGAAGAGGTGGTTTCAGAGGAAGAGGTAGAGGAAGATTTGATAAGAGAAACATCCAGTGTTATCATTGTCAAAGATATGGTCATTTTGAAAGGGATTTAAAATTAAAAGAAAACAAAAGTGTTAATTATTCTCAAGAGGGTGATGATGCTTCTCCAAAAAATTTGTTTTTATCTTATGGAAAAACTGAAAATACAGTTAAAGATGGTTGGTATTTAGATTCAGGTTGTTCTAACCACATGACAGGAAATTGCAAGGTTTTCTCTACAATGGATGAAAGTTTCAAATCTAATATCAAACTTTGTGATGAAAAAACCTTAGAGGTTTCTGCAAAAGGATATATGGCAGTCCATACAAAAGAAGGTATGAAAAGTGTTAAAGATGTTTATTACACTCCACAGTTAAAGCATAATTTATTAAGTGTTGGGCATCTGTGAGAAAAGAATTACAGAGTTGTGTTTGATGATAGACAATGCACAATTTATGATAAGAATCAAAGCAATAGGGTGGTTACAGTTGTGCCTATGTCAAAGAATAGGATGTTCCCATTGAAGTTTGGAGAAACTAGCATCAACCTTGGTAATATGGCATATGAGGACAAAGGTTGGTTGTGGCATCTCAGGTATGGTCATTTGAATTTTCACAGTTTGAAGCTTCTAACATCAAAAGAATTAGTTTATGGTTTGCCTAAGGTTGAAGAGCACAAAGAGGTTTGTGAAGGATGTGCTAAAGGAAAACATACAAGAGAGAGATTTCCTAGAGGCAAGGCATGGAGGGCCCATTATCCACTTCAGCTAGTTTATTCTGATATTTGTGGTCCTATGCAGACAAAAAGTTTGGGCAAGTCATCATATTTTATTAATTGTATTGATGATTACTCAAGAATGTGTTGGGTTTATTTTTTGAAGAGCAAGGGTGAAGCATTTGATACATTCAAGAGGTTTAAAGCCCTTGTAGAAAATGAAAGTGGTTACAAAATAAAATTCTTAAGGACTGATCGTGGAGGAGAATATTGTTCAAGAGGTATTCAGAATTTTTGTGATATGACTGGCATTATAAGACAACTCACCACTGCTTACACACCCCAACAAAATGGGGTAGCTGAAAGAAAGAACGATCAGTCGTGGAAATGGCAAGGAGTATGTTACATACCAAAGGATTAAGCAATTCCTTTTGGGGTGATGAAGTTGCTACAGCAGTGTATATTCTCAATAGATGTCCCACTAGTGCACTTCACATGATGACTCCTTATGAAGCCTGGTATGAGAAAAATCCTATTGTTAATCATTTCAAAGTTTTTGGTTGTTTATCGTTTGTTCATGTAGCTGATCAAAAGAGACAAAAGTTAGATCCAAAAAGTGAAGCATGCATTTTTGTTTGATATAGTGAGAAAAGTAAGGCTTACAGGTTGTATAGTCCTCTCACCAATCGCATTGTTGTGTACAGAGATGTAATTTTTTATGAAGGGGGAGTTTATGGTCATCAAAAAAACCATGTTGATAAATCAAAATTTGGTTTGGATGGTGATATTATTGATGATATTAATAATGAGAATCCCACTAATGTTTCAGTTCCAAATGCTACAAATCCACCAAGTAGCCCCTCATCTAGTTCTCCATATTCAAGTCCAAGTACCGCAAGGAAGGTGAGAAGCTTGAATGAAATTTATGAGAGAAGTACAAGTCTGGCACATGAAGAAAATCCAAGAGGTGAGACTGTAAATTTTTCTTTATTTTCACAAGTTGATTTTGAGCCATCAAGTTTTGAAGAAGCTTCTACTAATGAGGTTTGGGTGCAAGCTATGCAAGAAGAGATAGATTCAATTCATAGGAATGATACTTGGGAGCTTACAGATCTTCCACATGATAAGAAAAAAATTGGTACTAAATGGGTCTACAAGACAAAGTATAACAGTGATGGGACTGTTGAAAGACACAAAGCAAGGTTAGTTGCTAAGGGATTCACAAATAAGTATTGCATAGATTATAAAGAAACCTTTGCACCTGTAGCAAGGCAAGAGACTATCGGAATGTTGATTTCACTGGCAGCACAAAAGAAATGGAGCATTCATCACATGGATGTGAAAAGTGCCTTCTTGAATGGGTACTTAGAAGAAGAAGTCTATGTGGAACAGCCACAAGGTTTTGAAGTGCAAGGAAAAGAACATCAAGTCTACAAGTTGAAGAAGGCTTTGTATGGCCTAAAGCAAGCACAAAGAGCCTGGTATGCCAGGATTGATGGATATTTTCAAGAGAATGACTTCAAAAGAAGTAAGAGTGAACCTACCCTTTACTATAAACAAGAAGGTAATGATATTCTTATTGTTAGTTTATATGTTGATGATTTGTTGTATATGGGTAGCAGTTCTAAGATGAAGGATGAATTCAAATTTGCTATGATGCATGAGTTTGAGATGAAAGATTTAAACCTCATGCAATATTTTATTGGAATGGAAGTTTATCAAAGTGAAGATGAAATTTTTATTTGTCAGACAAAGTATGCAAAGGATATGTTGAAGAAATTTGATATGCCTAATTGCAAACCATCTCCTACTCCAAATGCTCATGGAGTTGTGTTGTGTAGAGATGATGGTGTTGAAATGGCTGATGTTACAGTTTACAGAAGTATTGTTGGAAGCTTAATGTTTCTAACATACACAAGGCCTGATATTGCTTATTCAGTTTCACTTGTTTCTAGTTATATGACAATTCCATCTGAAATGCATATGAATGCAACTAAAAGAATTCTGAGGTATGTGAAAGGAACTCTAAATTTTTGCATTCATTACTATACTTCTAAGAGTTTTGAATTGGTTGGCTTCAGTGATTCTGATTGGGGAGGTAGTTTGGATGATAGAAAGTCTACATCTGGTAACTGTTTTTCTTTTGGTTCTGGTTTGATTACTTGGAGCTCAAAGAAGCAAAGTATAGTTTCTCTTTCTTCTATAGAAGCAGAATATATTGCAATCACCTCAGCAGGCACACAAGCATTGTGGCTTAGAAAAGTTCTTGAAGAAATTGAAGAAAAACAAATTCAACCTAAAGTAATTTTTTGTGATAATATGAGTGCCATCAAATTGGCCAAGAATCCAGTACATCATAGCAGGACAAAACATTTTGACTTGAAGTATCATTTTATTCGAGATTTGGTCCAAAAGAAACAAGTTGAATTGAAATACATCAGCACTCAAAAACAACTAGCAGACATCTTCACTAAGGCAGTCTCAAAGGCCCAAGTTTTATTCTCAAAGATCTTATTGTGAGCCCTCTCAGCATCAAGGGGGAGTATGTTGATAAGTGATGCTGTGCAGAATTTGACACTGTCTATTTTAGGTTGCAGGTGTTTATTAAATAAATTTGCAGCAAACTTCACTGCATGCTAATGCATGTGACGAATTAAATAATTTACAGAATTATATAGCAACCTACAGCTGATATTACGGCATGTAAATAATGTATTTATTTCTATGCAATGTAATCTATATAAGTATGTAGCCATGAAGTCTAAAGATAAATGGGAAATAAACAATTAGGTTTTCTTTTCCTGTGTTTGATTAAAAGCTTCTCTCTTTTTTTTTGTGTTGTTTCATTTCATTGTGCTATTTAAAACTAGGCTCTTTTATAATCTTCAGAGGTCGTATATGAGCTCGATGGATGGGAAGAAAAAACTTTGCATTAGGGCTAGGAAGGAAATTAAAAACATGGAAAAATTCCTTTCCTTTCCCTTTATTTTGGCCTGCAACTTTACAATAATAAGGAATTAATAACGTAAAAGTGCTACGAGACTCTATGGTGATTATCAAAGCCTTGTGTAGAGGGACTCCTCGTAGAATCATAAGTTGTATATCTTTATCCTTCGAAAATATAACCTACCATCACATCCTAAGAAACAATAGCTAGACGGTTGATTTTCTAGCAAAGAAACGGTCTCATCTTAATCAAGGGGACCTCAATCTAAGCAGTGGTGACGAAATTACATTGGGCATGCGTTCAGCGAACGTGGGCACGCATCTTCCCGTTGGTAAAATGGTATTGCAGTTTGACAGGGAGGCAATGGATGGGACATGATATTTCACCCCTCACACACGCATATAGATTCTAAGTGGGATGGATTCAGCGTTCCAGAATCAGAGCATATAGCATATTTATAATGTTAAAAAAATCTAAAATGTGCCGATTTAATTTAGTAAATATGTGCTCTTCCGAACTATATGAAAATGGCGTCACGTGTGCAAAAACAAAAATAAATATAACGTTGTAGACTTTTAGTAACCTCACACTAACAAAGCAGGGCACTAATACAGAATATTTAAAGCATAAATGCCCTTTGAAAGAGAATATGTGGAACCGCTGGTGGTTATCACGTATCATATTCCTTTATGTAGATGCATAATATGTTTGCTTCGCATCTTCGAGTTCACAGAGATATTCTCTTCCCCAATGTTGGATATTGATCCCCGCAAATTGACCGCCTTTTGGATCTTAATGAAGCAGCACACTGCCTCCCTTCGCTTTTCTGACATTCTATTTACATATCCGCTCCCAAGGATGATAATGAGAAAGAACACAGTCCATTTCCCGTTAAAATGTTCTCGCTGGCTGATCAAAAATTAATTAATTAGACAGATCAACGAATTCTCCAGTGATACTAACAGAAAACATACCCTTAATTTAACGGTTGTCTACTTGACCGACTCTTTTTAGCACGGAACTCCAACAAAATCGGAAAAGAAATAGAATTAAAAAATTTCATTTCAACAACATATATTTCTTTTTGTGTAGATTAGTTTTTGAAACTGCGTAGTTTTAGTTTTGTATATGTTAATTTTGTTGTGAGTTGTCTTGATGACACCAGCATAGATCTATTTAAAGGGGATCTACCAACTGTTGAGAGGGATCAAATCTCTTATAGGTACAAATCTCATAGATATTAAATAAATGTGTAATGCAATGTTTATGGTTTTAATTTATCTACTTTGTTTAGCTTTATATATATATGCCTTTCTAAATATTTTAAATCGATAGCATGAGCACTGAAGGAGTTACACATCTCCTCCTACTGGGCTGTGGAATGGGCCTTTTCAAAAAAATTAAACATCTTAAAAAAATTATAGCACAAGGAGCAATTCATAAATTTGAAAATGGCAGAGATTCTTAATCTTAAATAGAAATTAGAAAAACAACCATGATTCAACACATAATGCACTCACACTATTATTATTATTATATATCTTCAAACTCAATTACAATGCATTTATATAGTTACTGTTAGATTCAGCTTATTCCAAACTTAGAGAGAGAAGTTGACACAACTATCTCTAACAAACCCAAACTAACTAATCGAAAATAAGCATTAATCCTGAGCAGAAGTTGAAGACGAATTACAAATAAGAAACTCGTAGCATGTACGGTGTTGCGGTTAATGTGCAGGTTGTCTGCCATGAACCGCTGGATTTATGGTTTGACGAAAAGTTGTAAAGAAAAAATGAATAGCCAGTGGAAGGAGAATTTTTCGAGATGCTGTCAAACCTGTCAACCAATCAAGTGGAAGTGGAAGTGGAAGTGTGCACGAAACATTCCCTAAATATAGGAGTTAAACATTAAAGTATAGTAGGGATACCGACCAAGTACAAGAGGATCTAGACTTATATAGCCCATAAAGTTAATGAATTCTGTAAAGCATGTTAATATTTTTCTCTATATACAACATTTTAATGAATTCTGTCAAGCATGATAATATTTTTCTCTATATATAACATTAAAGTGAATGATGTCTATCAGGCATATTCATATTTTAGGCATATTCATATTTTAGTGTAGTTGAGTTACACAATAATAGTTGTTTTGATTAATCTATTTTGAATTGTGTGTCGCAAAAGCCAGCCAGCTCTTGTAACAAAAATTGCAGTTGCAAAACAAGCAAATTTATGAAATTCGGAAAAGTATCATGATGGTACGAAAGTAAAACGGTAGGTACTCATTTCAGGAATGTAACTGAATACTAAGATTCCGCCCCATAAATAAAACAATCGCAAGACTTCTTGAAGTATGTTCGGACAGAACTGCCCAACCGCCACTTGTATTATTTTATCGTATTTGTGTGGCCATTACGTTGCGACAAGAATAAATGGCTCACAATCTAAAAGCTAAATTTATAGCTGAAAATAATTAAACAATGCTCCACACTAGCGGAATCTATTTTTGCTGGACTTGACTTTAACACAGATAAATAGGATGGAGAAGTGTAAGCATTTCATTCAAATTCTTGTCTATTAACTTGTAGTTCTGTGTTGCAGAGACTCATCTCGGTGTATAAGTCTCTTATCTTCTTTTGTGGTCGTCCATTGTAGACTCCGTTAGCAGGAGTATCATATTTTCTTTCTGGATAATTTGCATTACAGTGTGCGCCTTTCCTTTTCTTTTGATAATCACATTCAATATAAATAGAGAAGTTACATAACGCAAATTACTTGAATGATGAAGAGTTGTTCTATGGTTGTTCTATTGTTGCTTGCAGCCTCGTTAGGTGAGGCTGCTAGGTTTTTTGGCTTCGAGTCTTTCCATCTGAGTAGCCACAGTCAGGTTAATGTTGCTCCTGCCAACAGTTATCAATCAGTAGAGGAATCGACTTCTGAGAAGGCAATGTTGAAGCTGAACGAACGTTTTAGCAGCAGAGGTATTCTTGAAAAGCCTCCCGGTTCAGAGACTAACTTGCAGATGCCAAAAGTATCTGCAAAGTCGAAGGATTCAGACCAGCCTGCCAAAGAACTTCTTCATACAATCCTTCCTTCTCTAAAATTTAGTGTAGTTGAGCCTGAAATGGAGAAATCTGTTTCGCCATTTAAACCGTTAGGCCACAGCCCTGGGATTGGTCACGACGATCCCCCAGGATTGAGGCACTGAAAAACATGGTAATATTTGGAGAGTAAGAACTCAGCTAACGTTGGTAACAAGCCATTATATTGCTTCTCAAACATTCATATGATGGCCAGCTTGTAATAAACCATTGCATTCCTTGTCAAACATGCGTGCGATGTCTTGTGTGTATTGTCTCTGATATTATACAAAGTATTGTGTTGTAAATAGTTCAAATCAGAATATGCTATAATATATACAGGTTTTAAATATGAAATGAAAGTTTTTCCCCAAGTTGTTCTTGTATCAATAGGATGCCTCAGTGTGCACTACCTGTAAGGTGATGTGCAGTGTAGAAAATGACGGATATCTTTGAAATCAATATATCTATCGCTTTGGAATGTGAATATTTCTCTTTCATAGGACATGTCATTTCATTCATCTGCAAAAATGATAAAGTTATAGAGGTAATCACAGAAAGCTATTCAATCTTGTATCAATAGGATGCCTCAGTGTGCACTACCTCTAAGCTGGTAAGGTGATGTGCAGTGTAGAAAATGACGGAGATCTTTGAAATCAATATATCTATCGCTTTGTGATGTGAATGTATAATTGCTTCGATGTTCTAAGGTAGACACATAAATCTGTATAAAATACGCCCATATCCCCATCTATTATCTTAAAAGCATCACAGATATGGTCACGACTTTTATGTTTAACACGCTAATAATTATTTTTCTTTCCTCATGAATTCTAATAAAAGAATATATCATCAGGATTTTCGGGAACTGTATTGCGAAATTACTATGTTCATGCAGCTTTTTTTAGAATTGTATTGCAATATTATCATGTTCGTCTTCAAAAGAAGCCTTAGACGTAGACTGTAATAGTGAAATAATTACTTGCAGAGTACATAAGAAATAATCCGAGTGCTACAAGTTGACAGGTCACTGGATAGCTTTGTCAAAAGGTAATAGATGGGACAAGGAATCCTTTAACATCCAAATCTCATAGAATTTAACAACAATTCTTAAGCTCCATACATATACTAAAGTTCTGCATTCATGCGAATCCGATACGATCTATCCATCTCATCTCATCTCATTTTAGGATATTATTTGTGTTCAAAAATCTAGAAGTTACAAGTACAAGTTACTTAAGTAATGTAAAATGGCATTAACAAGTTAGTTATTGCACCTTGTAATATGTGTGTGTTTGTCAAGTCTGTCGAGTGTTTGTGGAGTAGCAAAATAATACAAAGTAAACAAAAAAAAATAATACAAAGTAAAAAGTAATAAATATTATGTCGGCTATAAACAAAAATGAATAATACAATGTAAAAATTAAATATGAGGGAGATCGTGTAAGTTTGTGGAGTTAAAAAAAAAGTAAAATAATCAATGGAATAAAATAGAGTAAGATTTAAAGATAAGATGCATATTGATTTGATTATTTTTTACTTTGTGCAATACCTCTCCTTGAGTGCAATAAGTGAGCAGTTTGCACCTTGGGAGATTTGAATGCCAAAAATGAATATTAGAGCTACCTACACAACTTTGAGCGGTTTGCACCTTGGGAGATTTGAATGTCAAAAAGAATTATTAGAGCTACCTACACAACTTTTTGAAATATGGCGTAAGAAGATGAAACCTAGACAATCGGATTACCTTCTCAAATATATAACTTTTATTTATGGAGATTAAGTATAACTCCCAAAAAATGGGGTTCTCATAAGGTTGTTATGTTATTTTTTTAAAAAAACATAATGAATATGTTTTCATTAGCAGTGGACAAGTGTAGCATAAGCATAATCATTGTCGAAATAGAATAAGTTATAGAATCATATTTACTTTGTTATAACATAGTCCAAGCCACCTGCTTTGGCAACCCAAACCTAAAACTAAAGCAGCCAAGTCATCCACCACATTGGTGGGAAAGGAATTGTCTGCAAAATTTTAGGAGTTTAAATGGCACGTACATGTTGTTCTAAATACATGCGTGCGCACTAAAAGACCGCATGCGCTAATAATGCATGCGTGCATTTGTTTACTAATCCGAAATGTAGTTTTGATGTCATTTTCATCTATCTCAAACGCCCCCCCCCCTACCACCCCTCCCTAACTCTAATCCACTTCCTCTCCTTTGCATGTTCGTGTCCCTCCCTAACTCTCATCCCCTCTCTCCCTCTCCCTTCCTAACCCTCCTCCCCCTCCACCCCATTTCAACCAATCTCTCTCTCTTTCTCTCGCTCTCACTCTCTCCCCCATTAATCCTCCTCTTTCTACCTCTCTACCTAAACTTCCTCTTCTTCTCCCTCTCCCTCCTTACCTAAACATCCTCTCCTTCTAGCTCTCCTTCCTATCTCCATCTCCCTAACCGTAACCATCGTCCTCTCTGTTAGAAAAACAAGATCGGAGATCAATAACAATAAACAAGATGCAAATATAAATTACACAAACAAATTACAAGAGAGACACCAATATAACGTGGTTCAGCCAAGATGGGCTACATCCACACATAAATTGTGAGTCCTTATTATTATACCATCGAGCAAAATGAAGGGATACAACACGCAGCTATAACATCCCAAAAACATCACAAAAATTTAAAAATTTCTATGTGACAATAATTGCTTATTTAATGTATGCGGAAATAGAACAATGCGTAAAAGAATTATCTTGTTGTACTAAATGCCATGCTAGTTTATAGTATAAGAATTTGTGACTAAGAGATTTAATCTTATGTCTTGATGTTATTTATGCTCGGCTGTACTATTGCAATTTCTATTGATATTGTTATGATTGATGAATCTGTTATCCTTAACTAATGTGCTTTTGTTTATTGATGAAGGTGTCCTATGGACGCCCCGAGGCTTACTTAGAATTCATGCTAAAGCATGTAAATTCATACTTGTGTCAGTTTACAGGTAAGGATTTAAAGTTGCGACAAGTGACCGATTAGTTCAGTAATCTTCTTTGTAAATATTTGAAGAGATAAAACTTCGGGCATTCTACCGATGAGAATCTTGGATCGAGACTAAAATTGTTCAAGTTTAAGATGTCTGAAAATGATTACTCACACAAGCAGTGCGTCTTAAATAATGTAAATTATAAGCTAGTAATTGTCTTAAGAGAAGGTTTATTTTGCTCATGTTACAGTCTCATACTCAGAAATATATATAACTTTCATTTAAGTTTCATGTTGAGCTGTACGTAACTGTTTATCTTTTCCCTCCAAGCAATTTGTAGAAATTCTATGTATAATTGTTTTAATATTATGCCTAGGGACTATACTCTACAATGGTAGTGATAAATTGATTTATCGACATGATTTTCATTACACCATACAATAGAATGTATGTGTAAACAATCTTCTTTGATTATTTGTATAATCTAATTGTAATGTATTTTGAAACATTATCAAAAATCTAAATATATATATATCACATTAGGAAATGTGCGTTGTGTGCACTAGTGTAACCATATGTTACGGTATGCAAATATGTGATACAATGAAAATATGTGATACTATGCAAACAATGTGATACTATCCTAAATTTATTAAACAATATCGTGACGGGGTGGTGTATTACAACCTTACCATAATCAATGTCCACCGTATTAAACGTTATGATGTGAATGTTTAAATATTACAGGTTGGCAGATGTAACCATAACATATGCATTGAATGCATGCAACTTTCGAGATATTGGAGTTCCAGCGTGGATGGTGTAAAATCTCGATGACGTGCCAATACCATGGTAATAACCACCCTTGTGATGATGTGTAGACATACTGGTTCACTAGTTGATGAGCTGGCTCCTTCGTGGCTCCTTCGTGGCTCCTTCGTGGCAATTGCAATGATGGCTCATTTAATAGGGTAGATGGCATGTGGTTTCATGAATCTAACCGGTGATCTCCATCGTTGATCTGGTAGGGTAGTGATGGACTAGGTTTAAACCCTACCTCCATAACATTCATTGTGTTTATTGTGATCTTTGGCATTTGATAGTGGTGGCTCTGCGTCTGGCCAACAGGATGAGGGTTTGTAGGGTTGTTGTTTTTCCTGTATAGGCGTAGCTCCTGCGTTTTGAACTCGTGACCTATGTAGGTTATAGAGCTGAGCTCTCCAGTTATTTGTACAGTGGATATTTGTTATGGTTTGCAACTTGTGTCTGATCTCTTGGTGTGGTTTGACTCTCACACCTGTTGAGGGTTTTATCTTTTAAAATAGGGTTCATGATGAATTGCGAGGTCCTCGCCATGGTTGATACATTTCTCGGCACTATTTCACTGTTTTAAAGTTGATAGCTCGGTGTGGGGTTTCCTTCTTTCTGGCATCTTCGATTTTGTACCAAAATAGAAAGTTAATGCAGTTTGAATCTCCTTCATTGTGCTTCCTTTCATGAGCATTAAACAGTAATGGTTGTTTGCATTCGATACTGTAATCATTCTTTTAAGGAATACTATTTTAACCACATCTTCGTTGTATCTACAGGTGCAATGTTCAGTGGCTTCTCCAGTCTGAGCGTTGAAGGTTGGCCGCAGCTACACCAACCGGTAAGCCTCGGACGTGCCTTGTAACTCTAGTTATGTGGGAAGTGTTGGCCGACATGTGTTTGTTCTGTGTCTTCTTTTTTATCTCGATGAGTTTGTATTTCATCAACTTTAGGGTTTGTAAAAATGTAAGGGGTCGGGGAGGATAGTTCCTCGACCCAAAAGGCACGAGCTTGATCTGTTGTAACTGTCATATGGAGTTGTTCTCTCTCACAGACTTGTGATAATGTAATAAATTATGTTTTCAATGGAAAATGACAGATGCTTGGAAGACTATAGAATGTTTCGGCTTGTACATAGTTTGTCATTCTTATAGAATGTTGTTGCGTTTCACTCTGATGAAGATTCCATCGTTAGGGTTTGTCTTTGTTTTGGAATTGTATAGTTGTTGATGTTGCTCTTCGATAAAGTCTCGGCATTGAACTGATTTTTTCTATTTCTGTTTAGAATTATCCTACAGACTTTTATGTTAACTAAATTCTAGAAATGATATTAAAAATGTGATTGTTCGACGTGTAGGAAGGATTACTGTGTAAACGTTTGTTTTTTATGGAAATAAACTCCTGGTTTGAACTATTGCTTATGGTGGGTTTAAGTGTTAACTGTGTCCATTTATGAGAAATAGCACCAAGTTTGATATAAGTTTAAATTTGAAACCTGTGATGGGAATTGGTAATGCTAACTATATTTTACACTGTGTGATGTTGAAACCATAACTCGATTCTGATTAAATTGTAACGATCTTAGATAAAATCTTGCAATAGATAGATATAGAGTTTAAATTGTTTAAAATGAAAATGTTGACTATATGCTGAAAGTTGATAGCACTGTTTAGGGTTATAGCATAAGTTGATAAATGTTTTGATTTACATTATGAAATTTATAATATAAGACAATGTGTAATTATGTGCATATAATAGCTGGAATTTGTGCTGACTCTACACTGTTTTCAAAAGGAAAATATCACTCTGTTGTATATTGAAATTTAAATCTATATCTATTATAATATAGACATGTACATTCTAAATACTGGAATATAGAGAAACAATTCTTATGTTGTTAGAAAATAAATCTATTTGTGTTGAGATAGAGATGTTTATAAACAGAGAAATCATTTCATGTTTATTAGGAAGATAGTTATTTATAAAATAAATGATAATGAGGACACTGTAAATGTATATAAAGGAATTAAAGAGTAAGTATAAAACTTGAGGAATTATAAGAATTTTTATCTTCTCATTCACTTGGCTAATTTCCTATGATTTATCTATTCACTTAATTTGTCTCTGTAATGCAGTACGATGCAGTTCCTATTTCATGGGGAAAAATCCAGACATTATTTATTTCATTCATCATTTCTATTCAAAATTTTAATTTTGTTTCAGACACTAAAAGTAAGGGTATCTAGACCAGAACACATTCTGTAATTTAAAATTAAATACTTGCAATAAACAGATTTAACTACTTAATAATAGAAAAACAAATAGAACCTGTAAATGTAGATAGGGCTAGAAAACACCAAAGGAGGCCTGTTTCTCCCAACCTATTCCAGAAGAAGCAGCTCAATTGATGGCTTCTTCTGAACCCCCGAGCCTGATTACTGAAGCACTAACTAGATGGAATCTGTGTAGAAGCAAGGCACTCAAAATGCCTTCAGCACTCAGCATCAACCTCCTGAAATAACATGCCTTCTCCACTTAGCATCAACCTCCTGAAATCAATAAGAGTTTGGAAAACTCACAACATGATCAACAACATAGCATATCCCCTCATCAAATCTCTTGGGTGTAAATACAGCAAAACCCCAAGGTAAATTTTCTCGTCAGGAAAAGTGATGAACCTCAATTCAAAATTTGATGGCTATTATATAGATTGCGTAGGTCTTGAGTGGTCAGTTTGGAATAAATGGGCCTCAAGCTCCAGTCCCCTCTTTCAGAGCACTATGACCACATTTCAAGGGAGTTGTCCCATACCAATAGCTAGTTAGTTGCATCATGATGCTGCCACATGTCCATTACCTTCTACCCCAGATTCCATTCCACCTAGTGGTCCAATAACCACACTTTCAACAGTCCTCTTAGGTGTTTGTATCCTATTTTATTTATTTAATAATAATATATTGTGCAAATTACAGTCATCATTGGACATGTGTCCAACATAAAACTTTACAATAAAATTTATCATAATGTTTTCTAACATGAAATGTTTTCCAACAAAAAGGGTATGTTACAAACACCCCCACTTAAGCTCAACATCATCCTCGATGTTGCTTATTCATCATCAAGTTCCTCATGGAACAGAACTAGATATACTGCTTACATATTACTTTCCAGTTCCCAAGTAGCTTCATCAGGGATAAGGTGGTTCCATTGCACCTTTACCTGCCCTATGGTGTGATTCTGAAGCGTAATTTCTCTTCAGTCGAGAAACGTGAAAAACATTGTGGATTTTTAAATCATTTGTCAATGCCAATTGATATGCAATAGCTCCAATCCTTTATAGGATTTCGAATGGTCCATAGTACCTTGGTTCTAGTTTAGCAAAACTCCCAAGCTTCAAAGAACTTTTCTTGGGCTTTACCTTTATAAAAACATGGTCTCCTACCTGAAATTCTCTTTCAGTGCGTTTCAAATCAGCATAGCTTTTCTGTCGATCTTGGGAAACCTTTAAGTTACTTTGAACCTATTTCATGGTTAGCTCCATTTCTTTCAATAAATATGGTCCTAACATTAATCTGTCGACAGGATTATCCCAAGAAATCAGAGTACAACATTTTCTTCCATACAAAATCTCAAATGGACTTAACTTAGCAGATGGTTGATAATTATTATTGTAGGCAAATTCTGCTAAGTGTAAGAAGTCTTCCCACTTAGATGGTTGATCTTTAACATATAATCATAACATATTTTCTGAAATATGATTTTCCCTTTCTGTTTGACCATCAGTTTGTGGGTGGAAATAAGTGCTGAAATTTAATTTAGTATTTAATCCTTTAAACAATGCTGTCCAAAAATTACTAGTGAACTTAGAGTCCCGGTCTGAAATAATTACCTTTGGAATTCCGTGTAAATGAAAAATTTGCTTTATAAAAATATCTACAATGTTAGAAGCCTTGAAAGTAGTTTTAACAGGAATAAAATGAGCAGCTTTACTAAGTTTATCAACAACAATCATGATTGAGTCATTCCGCTTCTAATTTTTAGGCAAACCTATAATAAAATCAATGCTTATAATTTCCCATTTCCATTCTGGAATTGATAAAGGCTGCAATAGTCCAACTGGATGTTGGTGTTCAGCTTTGATATTCTGACATTCAAAACATTTAGTTATATATTTAGCAACTTCACTCTTCATATTGGGCCAAAAATACTCATTTCTTAACATAGTTATCATTTTCTGATAACCAGGATGTCTTGAATAATGACTCTTATGAACTTCATCTAAAATCAACAACTTAACCTTTGAAATATTAGGTATATAAATTCTGTTTTTATATGTTAAGAAGTCTTTTTCATTAATACTATAATCTATATAACATTTTCAGATGAATTTTCAGCCACTTATCATGTAATTTTTGGTAATTTTCGTCTTGTTTAATCTCTTCTTCGATCTGATTTTACAGATCAGTCTTAAAAGTACTGATTGCTGCCACAAAACTCAGTCTAGCGTTTCTGCTCAAAGCAGCAACAACCTTATTCTCCTTTCCATTAATGTGATGAATCTCAAAATCGTACTTGCTAAGGAAAGCTAACCACCTAGCTTGCCTTGCATTAAGATTTGTTTGATCCAATAAATACTTTAAGCCCTTATTGTCAGTCATTAAAATGAATTTTCTTCCGATCAAGTGATGGCACCACATTTTTAATGCATGTATCACGGCTTCCAACTCAAGATCATAAGTAGCATAATTCTTTTCATGTATTTTTAACTTCCTTGACTCAAAAGCAATTGCATGACCTTCCTGACTTAAGACCCCTCCAAGTCCATCATTCCATGCATCTGTGCATACGACGAAGTCCTTAGTGGGATCTGTAATTTTTAAGATGGGTGCAGTAGTTAATAAATCTTTTAACTTACTAGGACTTTCTTGACACTTTTGATCCCATACAAATTTCTTCCCTTTCTTCTGCAAAGAAGTGATGGGGTTAGCAATTCTAGAGAACCCTTCAATAAAATGTCTATAATAACCTATTATTCCCATGAATGACCGTACATCAGTTACGTCTTTAGGGACATGCCATTCATTAATCGATTTTATCTTATCCGGATCAAGAGAAATACCATCTTTAGAAATTATATGATCCAAATACTGAATTTTATCTTTATAAAAATCACACTTACTGAACTTAGCGTAAAGCTGATGTTCTCTAAGTACTTGTAAAATGATTTTTAAATGTTTGTCATGCTCTTCTTTCGTTTTTGAGTAAATCAGAATGTCATCAATGAATACCACTACAAACTTATCCAAATATTTATGAAGAACGTTGTTTGTTAAACACATGAACACTACCAATGCATTGGTTAGCCCAAAAGGAATAACTACGAACTCGTAGTGTCCATAATGCGTTCTGAATGCAGTTTTGAATATGTCCTTGTCTTTTATCCGGACTTGATGATAACCTGACCTTAAATCAATTTTAGTGAATATCTTTGTTCCGCGTACTTGATCAAATAGATCATCTATGCGGGGTAAGGGATATTGGTTCTTAATTGTCATTTTATTAAGCTGACGGTAATCAATGCACAAACGCATGGTACCATCCTTCTTTTTAACAAATATTACTGGTGGTCCCCAAGGAGACACATTGGGCCTTATGTAGTTTTTATCTATTAATTCTTTCAGCTGAGATTTTAACTCATTTAACTCCAGAATATTCATCCTATAGGGGGCTTTTGAGTTTGGAACCGCACCGGGTACTAACTCTATAGTGAAATCAAGTTCTCTTTTCGGAGTTAATCCTAGAATTTCTTCCAGGAATACGTCAGAAAAGTCCCTAAGGATGGGAATATCCTCTAGTTTTAACTTGTCTTCTTTAGATATATACTCGTCATTAATAACATTAGCAGAAAACATTTTACACCCTTTTCTGGCATCTCTCTTTACTTGTAGAGCAGAAATCTTCCTTACTGAAATATTTCTATGAATTCCTTTTACTGTTTCTGAATTACCTTCATTATTTACACATGTAAAACAAATCATATGACCCTAAGGGTGAAACATTCAGTTTAATTTACGTTTTCAACTGACTTAAAAATACTTCACAATTCTTAACATTATCTGTAACCTTTCTTTTAGTTCCTGTTGCTAGCTAAACTAACATGCATTATCAAATATCTCTTTTTTAGCTTGCAATGGTTTACTAAAGTAGGTGAAATATAAATCAGATTTGCACCTGGATCTATTAGAATAGAAATAGACTCATTTTGTATCATACCTTCAATTTCGACCATGGATGCTTGATGGTCCGCTTGACGGTTCTCCAGTGTTGCATTTGTCCTGGGCATTTCTCTTGCGATATCTCCAACTGTAGGTTCTGTTTGCATAGTGTGAATATTGTTGGCTGTCCTCTTGTTGCGTGGGCAATCTACTCTCTTATCTGGTCCACCACATTCATAGCCCTTTATGTGTCCTTTCTGTTCAGCATACATGTTGTTGTTGTTATTGTTATTGCTGTGATTATTATTATTAGGTACATTTCTTGCAGTAGTAAACTTCTGAGGTGCATTATTCCGGTAATTATTAGGAAAATTTCTGTTATTAAATTTTTTCTTAAAACCTCTAGAATTATCATTGAAATTCTTCTTTTTATAGTCAAACTGATTATTCTTACTTCCCTTTTAGCCAGCTGTTCCTTCTCTTTTTTTGTTTTGATCAAAACAAAAATTTTCCTTCCTCATCGCCTCTTACAAAGTGGAAGGATTATCATACTCAATTCGGTCTTTTATATTAAATGGTCGACAACTAAGAAACCTTTGCACTTTAGGCTTTTCCTCGACCATATAGGGAACATACGTCAGCAAGCTAAGGAACTTGTTGCATAGTTCTTTCATGTTCATTGTACCCAACTTTAAATCGTAAAAATCCTTTGACTTATCTTCAAAGTATTGTTCCGACAAAAACTTCTTTTTAAACAAACTTTTAAACATAGTCCAAGTTACTTCTTTTTCTTTTATACTCTTGATTCTTTTAAGATCCTACAACCAAATATCTGCCTTCCCAGTCAGATTGTAAATAGCCATCTTGGCTTTTAGTTGAGAAGAGTAGTCGTAAATATTAAAGTACTTTTTCATTCCATACGACCAAGCTTCTGCTGTCTCACCCTTCTCACTTTCACCGTTAAAAGTGGGTGGCTTAATCTTTTTAAATTCCCTAGTAATCTGTTCATGATATTTATGTTTTCTCTTTTCAGAGTAGCATTCACTGTTACTGCTGTCATAATTTAAGTCATTATTACTTGAATCAGATTTAGAGGATGAGTAAATGTTCCTTTTATCATTTCTTGTTTTCTTATGCTTATGTTGGTGGGACATTATTTCAGAATCAGCCTTCAATTCTCATTTTTTTCCTCTTTCATCACTATGACAGCTTCCTTTTAAATTTTGTTGTAACTCTTCCTATACCTTAAGGATCCGTTCATTTTCTTCTTTAACAGCTTTTAACTAAAATTTTAAATCATGTACAATGCGAAAAATTTCAGAAGACTGGTTGTTTAATTCAACATAGATTCATTATGATTAATACGTTCATTACGAGGATATCTGTCCTCTACCGATTCTTCTGGTATTTCCATACCTGCAATTTAAAGGTCAATCTGTTCTGTGCAAAAATAAAATAAAATTACAAAATTTAGTAATATAAACTTTCTGATTTATTTTATGTTTGCGTGCATGAGCGTAAATCCAGCCTAGAGTTTGAACTTGCACTCTGATACCACATGTAAGATCCCAAAAAACATCACAAAAATTTAAAATTTTTCTACGTTACAATAATTGCTTACTTAATGTATGTGGAAATAGAACAATGCATAAAAGAATTATCTTGCTGTACTAAATGCCATGCTAGTTTATAGTATAACAATTTGTGACTAAAAGATTTAAGCTTATGTCTTGATGTTATTTATGCTCGGCTGTACTATCGCAATTTCTATTGATATTGTTATGATTGATGAATCAGTTATCTTTAACTAATGTGCTTTTGTTGATTGATGAAGGGGTCCTATGGATGCCCCAAGGCTTACTTAGCATTCGTGCTAAAGCATGTAAATTCGTACTTGTGGCCGTTTACACGTAAGGATTTAAAGTTGTGACAAGTGACTGATGAATTTAGTAATCTTCTTTGTAAATATTTGAAGAGATAAAACTTTGGGCATTCTTCCAGTGAGAATCTTGGTTCGAGACTAAAATCGTTCAAGTTTAAGATGTCTGAAAATGATTACTAAGACAAACAGTGCATCTTAAATAATGTAAATTATAAGCTAGTAATTGTCTTAAGAGAAGGTTTATTTTTCCCTTGTTACAGTCTCATACTTAGAAATATATATAACTTTCATTTAAGTTTCATGTTGAGCTCTACGTAACTATCTATCTTTTCCCTCCAAGCAATTTGTAGAAATTCTATGTATAATTGTTTTAATATTATGCCTAGGGACTATACTCTACAATGGTAGTGATAAATTGATTTATCGACATGATTTTCATGACACCATACAATAGAATATATCATCATACAATAGAATGTATGTGTAAACAATCTTCTTTGATTATATATATAATCTAATTGTAATTTATTTTGAAACATTATCAAAACTCTAAATATATATATATATCACATTAGGAAATGTGCGTTGTGTGCACTAGTGTAACCCTATGTGACGCTATGCAAATATGTGATACTATGCAAACAATGGGATACTATGCAAACTTTATGAAACAATATCCTGACAAGGTGGTGTATTACAACCTTACCGTAAGCAATTTCCACCGTATTAAACGTTAAGATGTGAATGTTTAAATGTTATAGGTTGGCAGATGTAACTGTAACCTATGCATTGAATGCATGCAACTTTTGAGATATTGGAGTTCCAACATGGATGGTGTAAGAGCTCCATCACGTGCCAATACTGTGGTAGTAACCACCCTTGTGATGATGTGTAGACATACTGGTTCACTAGTTGATGAGTTGGCTCCTTCATGGCAATTGCAATGATGGCTCATTTAATAGGGTAGATGGCTTGTGGTTTTGTGAATCTAACCAGTGATCTCCACCATTGATCTAGCAGGGTAGTGATGGATTAGGGTTAAACCCTACCTCCATAAAATTCATTGTGTTTATTGTGTTCTTTGGCATTTGATAGTGGTTGCTTTGCATCTAGCCGACAAGCTGAGGGTTTGTAGGGTTGTTGTTTTGCCTGTAGTGGCGTAGCTCCTGCGTTTTGAACTCGTGACCTGTGTAGGTTTTTCCTATATTGGCGTAGCTCTCTAGTTCTTTCTAGAGTGGATATTTGTTATGGTTTTCAACATGGTTTTGATCTCTTGACGTGGTTTGACTCTCAGACCTGTTGAGGGTTTTATCTTTTAAAACAGGGTTCATGATGAATGGCCAGGTCCTCGCCATGGTTGATACATTTCTCGACACTGTTTCACTGTTTTAAAGTTGATAGCACGGTGTGGGGTTTCCTTCTATCTGGCATCTTCAATTTTGTACCAAAATAGAAAGGTAATGCACTTCGAATCTCCTTCCTATAGCTTCCTTTCACGAGCATTAAACAGTACTGGTTGTTTGCACTCGATACTGTAATCATTCTTTTAAGGGATACTTTTTTAACCATGTCTTCATTGTATTTGCAGGTGCAATGTTTAGTGGCTTCTCCAGTCTTAGCATTGAAGGTTGGTTGCGGCTACACCAACCGGTAAGCCTCGAAGGTGCCTTGTAACTCTCATTATGTGGGAAGTGTTGGCTGACATGTGTTTCTTCTGTGTCTTTGTTTTTATCTCGGCAATTTTGTATTTCATCAACTTTAGGGTTTGTAAAAATGTAAGGGGTTGGGGAGGATAGTTCCTCGACCCAAAAGGCACGAGCCTGATGTTTTGTAACTGTCGTATGGAGTTGTTGTCTCTCACAGACTTGTGATAATGTAATAAATTATGTTTTCAATGGATAACGACAGATGTTTGGAAGACTATGGAATGTTTCGGCTTGTACATAGTTTGTTGTTTTTATACAATGTTGCTGCGTTTCACTTTGATGAAGATTCCAGGGTTAGGGTTTGTGTTTGTTTTGGAATTGTATAGTTGTTGATGTTGCTCTTCGATAAAGTCTCGGCATCTAACATATGTTTTGCTATTTCTATTTAGAATTATCCTACAGACTTTTATGTTAACTAAATTTTGGAAATGATATTAAAAATGTGATTGTTCGGCCTGTAGGAACGATTACTATGTAAACGTTTAGTTTTTATGGAAATAAACTCTTGGTTTGAACTATTGCTTATGGTGGGTTTAAGTGTTAACTGTGTTGATTTATGAGAAATAGCACCAAGTTTGTTATAAGTTTAAATTTGAAACCTGTGATGGGAATTGGTAATGCTAACTAGATTTTACACTGTGTGATGTTGAAACCATAACTCGGTTCTGTTTAAATTGAAACGATCTTAGATAAAATCATGCAATAGATAGATATAGAGTTTAAATTGTTTAAAATGAAAATGTTGACTATATGTTGAGAGTTAATAGCACTATTTAGGGTTATAGCATAAGTCGATAAATGTTTTGATTTACACTATGAAATTTATAATATAAGACAATGTGTAATTATGTACATATAATAGTTGGAATTTTTGCTGACTGTACACTGTTTTCAAAATGAAAAAATCAGTCTACTGTATATTGAAATTTAAATCTATATCTATTATAATATAGACATGTACATTCTAAATATTGTTATACAAAGAAATAATTCTTATGCTGTTAGAACATAAATCTATTTGTGTTGAGACAGAGATGTTTATAAATAGAGAAATCATTTCATGTTTATTAGGAAGATAGTTATCTGTAAAATAAATGATAATGAGGACACTGTAAATGTATATACAGGAACTAAACAGTAAGCATAAAACTTGAGGAATTATAATGATTTTTATCTTCTCATTCACTTGGCTAATTGCCTATCATTTATCTATTCAACTTAATTTGTCTCTGTACTGGAGTACGATGCAATTCCTATCGCATGCGAAAAACTGCAGAGATTGTTTATTTCATTCATCATTTCTATTCAAAATTTAATTTGTTTAAGACACTAAAAGTAAGGGTATCTAGACCAGAACACATTCTGTAATTTAAAATTAAATACTTGCAATAAACAAATTTAACTACTTAATAAATAAATAAAAATAGAACATGTAAATGTAGATAGGGCCGACACACACCCAAGGAGGCCTGTTCCTCCCAACCTATTCCAGAAGAAGCAACTCAACTGCTAGCTTCTTGTGAACCCCCAAGCCTGATTACTGAACCACTAAGTAGATGGAATCTGTGTAGAAGCAAGGCACTCAAAATGCCTTCAGCACTCAGCATCAACCTCCTGAAATAACATGCCTTCTCCACTCAGCATCAACCTCCTGAAATAACATGCCTTCTCCACTCAGCATCAACCTCCTGAAATCAATAATAGTTTGGTAGACTCACAACATGATCAACAACATAGCATATCCCCTCATCAAATCTCTTGGGTGCAAACACAGCAAAACCCCAAGGTAAATTTCCTCTCCAGGAAAAGCGATGAACCTCAGTTCAAAATTTGATGGCTATTATATAGACTGCCTAGGTCTTTAGTGGTCATTTTGGAATAATTGAGCCTCAAGATCTAGTCCCATCTTTCAGGTCACTATGACCACATTTCAAGGGAGTTTTCCCATACCAATAGCTAGTTAGTTGCATCATGATGCTGCCACTTGTCCATTGCTTTCTGTTGAGATATTGTAACTTCAAAGAATATTATATTTGTACTTTATTTTTCTGGCGATGTTTCATTCCTCCTTGAAGATCTTATTGTATATACGGAGATGTTTATTCCTCCGTCGGAATGTGGTAACTTGGGTTATTAGACTTCCCTAGTGGGGGTCGGCCGTGTATGTGTTATATGGGTCAAAGGGTTATTAGACCCACCATGTGGGGTTCGGCCCAGTCAGTTATAATGGGGTATTTAACCTAATGGTTAAATACGAGCCTACATGTACTTGTGTAAAATACATATCAGAGTAGTGTATAAATAGAGGAGGTGTGTTCCTCATTATACACACTCACTCACTTGAGGATAGCGCACTTGTGGAGGAGAGGTCTGCTATTGTGGAGGAGGAGATCATGTCTCAGGGTTTCATCTTTGCATATTGCTGGTCATCTATATTGAGGAAGCTTTGCTGGGTTTTCTACCCCATGAGGGTTTCCCAGGATAAATCTCTGTCTCTTGTGTTTATGTTGTGCTTGTTGTTTCTTCAGTGATCCTGTATATGCTATTATTGTGAAATGGAATGTAATGCTGCTATTTTCTGTCTTAGCATATTAAATCTTAACATGGTATCAGAGCTAACCTGAAGGAAGGCAAGGTATGGCACTTACAACACTTGCTTTACTTACGACAATTTGAAGGTTAGGGTTTTATATAGCAAAAACCAGTCATCGTGGAACTTTCGCTATAAATCCATTTTGGCGAAGGTTCAGGATCTGAAACCTTTACAATTCATAGCTAACATCTCCAGGTATCTTGTGTCCAAATGGAACCCTCCGATTTGTTGTACTTAGTAAGTTATGATCAGTACAAGTTAGGGTTTTTGCCTCTTCCAGATCTCAGTCAAAATCAGGTGACCTAGGAAAAAAGGTCATAACATGGGCTAGGAAGGTCCAAATGAAAGTTCGTAAAAAGTGACAGGTAGTACACAGACTGTACTATCTCAGAAAACGTTTTCAGAGGCCGAAGCGGAACCAGTGACACGTGGCACGCCGTACAATTTCCCTCTCCTGTTTTATCCCTTAAACAGGTCACGTTGCGACACTTGGCATAAATCTCTCTCAGAAAGTCCAATTGAGGTCAGACCTATCAGGATGGAAAGATAACAGGGCGAGCTATCTCTGAAAATTTTTTTAGAGGCCGAAGTTCAAACAGTGACATGTGGCACGCCGTACACGTTCGCTCTCCTGTATTATCCCAAAACAGGTCACGTTGCGACATTTGGCATAACTCTCTCTCAGGAAATCCAATTGAGGTCAGACCTGTCAGGATGGAAAGATGACAGGTAAGGCTACTGCAAAAAAAAATTTCAGACCCTGTGGAGCAAAAATTTTGGAGTTATAGCAGAAACAATCAGGTACATATTTATGTCAAAACAGAATTATTTTTGGAACACCTTTATTCATGGCTTCCAGAATTTAGGGTTTCGTAGAAAGTTAGAATTTTTGGAATCGGAATCCATGGCATAATGCTACTCAGGAAAATCGAAATTTAGAGACCAAGATCGAATTTTTTGGTTGGGAAGAAGACCGGGCTTGATCAAACCCTAGCTTGGGATTTTGATCAAAAAGATGGAAAATTAGGGCTTCAGCAAAAGTTGAAATTTTTGAATTCTGTAACCACGGCTGGAAGCTCCTCAGAAAATAAGAGTTTAGAGCCTTGGATCAAACCTTTTGATTGAGCAGAAGGGTGGGCTTCATCAAACCCTAGTTCGGGATCCTGTCTAGAAGATCTAGAAGTTTCAAAGGCAATTTTGAGGGGTCAAATTTTGGAGATTTCAAAATTGAAGTATGCTAGTTTGATCAGCTTAGCAAGACACATCCTTCCATTCATTCGGAAGTGTGAAAGTCAAAAATTGATTTTTTAGGGTTTCTCTAGCAAATCCTAATCAAGCTCCAGATCAAGTTTTAGGGGGAGTTGAGGCTAAGGCCTTTCATAAGAAGACTACAAGAAGTCTCGACAGGTATGACTTAAGGAGGTTCAGGTATGTCTTGAAATCTGATTCTTGATTAAGTTCATAATATGTTTTGTCTTCATGTTATTTATTAGTACAATCTTGATTAATGTTAGAATTGTCTTATCACCCTAGTAACAGTATGAATGCATGTGAATGATCGAAGACATTCATTGATTAGGGCTATATGATTGTACTAATGCATTATGGTGTTGTGTGAGGTTGATGTTGTCTGCTAACAAGATACAGGTAGATCACAAAAGACAAATCAAGTTCCATGACCAGGACATCATGAAGACAAAGACTCATCCATAATATTTGTTCTACTTACGAGGTATGTATGACTTTGTTATATTATGCTTAACCTATGAGACATGCAGGTTCTAGCTCAGGATCTCTAAATCATTGAAGAGATTGTTTAGGTATGTTGTACATAACTAAGCAGGTATACTAATCCAGGTATGTTCTCCTATGTCATGTTAGAATCTTACCTTGTATTGGGATCCCTTATATAAGTGTACTTGGCATGATTAGATATGCTTATTAATAAAGTTAGTAATCAAGGGATTATGCATATTATGTCTTTTATCTTGATTGATGATATGCATGAGTAACAGAAGTCTTCCCTGAAATCTTGAATACTAATGTTTATTATTTATGATCGTGACTATACATATTCAAGACTATTTAGATGTTTTGATAATGTTTATAATATACTAATGAATGTATGTTTGTGTATGAGATCATGAGGATAACACTACTGCACACTTGAGCATGCACAATGGTATAGAATGAATAGAAGTTCAAAAGACATTTAGAAGACCAAGCAAGAGGCAACCACACAAACATAAAAGATAAGTATTTGAGTTGTTATTTAAAATAGTAAATGATATTGCTTGTAATAGATTGTATGCATATTTAGAATATATCACGCTGAGTGTAAACATTCATAGAGCATTGAATAGTGTACTACTAATATGCATATGATTGGTAAGTTGGACAAACAGTCCATTGTATCTTGTCTAGAATGAAACCTCTTTGCTGACATGCTAAGAGATGTGCACACTCTCGATAGTATGTTCTGGTGGAGATGGAAGGCATCTAGATAGCCACTGTATGCATACAGGATATGGAAAAGTGTTGTGCCAAAGTATTGGTCAATATAGTTCCATAACTATGTAAATGATATCTGTATGCATAATAGATTATCATGTCAATATGATTTGATGATTATGAAGTATCACTAATCATGTACTTAAATTTGATTTG
This sequence comes from Larix kaempferi, assembly GCA_027924585.1. Lineage (NCBI taxonomy): Eukaryota > Viridiplantae > Streptophyta > Pinopsida > Pinales > Pinaceae > Larix > Larix kaempferi. The sequence goes on from BSBM01000146.1 coordinate 1,619,577, forward strand.
TAGGAAAGATCATGATGAATGATGAACACTGAACAAGCGATGGATGTTCAACAAAAGAGTTACAAATCAAACACACTATAGAAGGCTTGAGGCTAGAAGATTCTCTTAGAAAGAGGAAGAGAATCATGATGAGATGTTTGCTTCAAGTGGCTAGATAAGACCATTCTCTTAATGGTGTAATTAAAGAAGAAGTCTGAATCAGGTTCTGTATGAGTTCCCAGGATCGATAATCATTTGATGAGCTTAATGATCACCATGGGCGATGTGGATCTCAACCTTCGCTACAAGGTTGAATATGGTTTCTATACACAAATGACATGGATGCAAGAAGGAACTCACCACAGAGTTCGAATGATATTGAGGCTCATATCAGTAGACCCATCTAATGAGAGATGGCACAGATAGATATGCGGAAGATCATTCAATGCAAAGTGTGAATGATGTTCAGTCACAAAGGGAGAATTGACAGTTTCTTGATAAGCTTGGACTTTACCAAAAGTAAAGTTGTTACTAACCTTTACCTTAAGGTTGTAGGTGATGAACCTATCATACCATTATTGTATGATGATGATCTCTTTCTAACAAGAAATGAGAAACAGATCATGAAAAGAAAGAAGAAGATGGCTGAAGAAATGAAAATGAAAGATCTCAGATTGATGCATTACTTCCTAGATCTGGAAGTATGGCAAGGCTCAAAAGGAATCTTTCTCAACCAAGGAAAGTATGCTGAGAAATATTAAAAGGACTTGATGTGTTGGTATGGCCACTCTTGAAGTTGTTAGCAGATCACTCATCAGAGTTAGTGGATAGAACTCTGTACAGATAAAATATTGAGTCATTGATGTGTCTAATGAATACTAGGTCAGATATATGCTTTGCTGTGAACACCTTGAGTCAGTATCTAGTGGAAACTAGATGTGTTCACCTGATAAGATGTAAGTCATGTGATGTGGTACCTAAAGGATACAATAGAATTTGATCTATGTTATCTTGGATATCATGACTTCAGATGGCTACACAGATGTTGATTGGGAAGGAACTTTATCAGACAGGAAGAGCTCATTGAGAGGATGTTATTGTCTGGGATCAGCCATGATGTCGTGGTTGAGCAGGAAACAATCTAGTGTGGCTCTTAGCACAAGCAGAATATATGTCTGCTTGCTCTGCTAATTGTGAAGCGGTTTGGCTTCAGAATTGACTTAGAGATGGACCCAACTATTACCCTATGTCACAAACAGAGTTGTACCAAAATGGCAGAGAATCTAGTGTTCCATGATAAGTCAAAGCACATAGAGATCTGACATTTCTATATACAAGATATGGTGCAGAAAAGAATTAAAGTTCGAATTTGTAACAAGTTGACAATATACTAACCAAACCTCTACCGATCCAATGTACTAACCAAACCTCTACCTCAAGTAAAGTTTTCCGAGACAAACTTAAAATAGTTCAAAAGAACCCTCCTCGAAAGGGGGAGTGATGTGATCACTTATGATAAGATTTCCCACATCGATAGTGAGGTCGATGATATGGATACCTATATTGGTGATGCCGACAGAGAGCTTGGTGGACATGATAGGATTGCATCATCCTCAAGACAGCCGTAGACGTATGTCTTCAAGAATGAAGTCCCTGGTGGACATGATAGGATTGCATCATCCTCAAGAGATCCGTAGACGTATGTCTTCAAGAATGAATTCCTTGGTGGACATGATAGGATTGCATCATCCTTAAGAGATCCGTAGATGTATGTCTTCGAGAATGAAGTCCTTGGTGGACATGATAGGATTGCATCCATCCTCAAGAGAGCCGTAGACGTATGTCTTCTAGAATGAAGTCCTTGGTGGACATGATAGGATTACATCATCCTCAAGAGAGCCGTAGACGTATGTCTTCGAGAATGAAGTCCCTGGTGGACATGATAGGATTGCATCATCCTCAACAGATCCGTAGACGTATGTCTTCGAGAATGAAGTCCTTGGTGGACATGATAGGATTGCATCATCCTCAAGAGGGCCGTAGACGTATGTCTTCGAGAATGAAGTCCTTGGTAGACATGATAGGATTGCATCATCCTCAAGAGAGCCGTAGACAGATGTCTCTGAGAAAGAAGAGGGATTGTATCATCCTTGAACACATCTTCTAAAAGAGAGTCGTAGACATGATGTCTCCGAAAATGAAGTCCTGAATGAACAGGTAGGGGATTGTATCTTCCTCGGACTGAGGTCCCAGAATTGATCCGTAGACTGAGGTCTCCGAGAATTGAAGACAGGAGTGCATCATCCCTGGACCTTGGTTCAAAATGTACGTGATGGGATTGCATCGTCCCTAGACATGAGATTTGTCTTAAATGGATAAGTACTGATCATCCTGGAACTGGATCGGGATTGCATCATCCCTAGACATGAGATTTGTCTTAAATGGATAAGGACTGATCATCCTAGAACTGGATTGGGATTGAATCATCCCTAGACATGAGATTTGTCTTAAATGGATAAGGACTGATCATCCTGGAACTGGATCAGGATTGCATTGTCCCTGGACATGAGACTTGTCTTAAATGGATAAGGATTGATCATCCTGGAACTGGATCGGGATTGCATCATCCCTAGACATGAGATTTGTCTTAAATGGATAAGGACTGATCATCCTAGAATTGGATAGGGATTGCATCATCCCTAGACATGAGACTTGTCTTAAATGGATAAGGATTGATCATCCTGGAACTGGATCTGCATCATCCCTAGAAATGAGACTTGTCTTAAATGGATAAGGATTGATCATCCTGGAACTGGATCGGGATTGCATCGTCCCTAGACATGAGATTTGTCTTAAATGGATAAGGATTGATCATCCTGGAACTAGATCGGGATTGCATCGTCCCTAGACATGAGATTTGTCTTAAATGGATAAGGACTGATCAT